>VNWY01001048.1:0-22021 GCA_009869845.1 Pseudachorutes palmiensis | reverse complement strand
CTTTTGGATTAGAATTCAGTTTCGCCAACAGAGGAAGAGACGTTTCTTGTCTTTTGTTATAACTTAGAATTCTATTCTACTCTGCCAGACAATGGAAATGTTCCAAGTAGGTTATTAGCTCAATCAATTGTCTCTCTTATGCAAATGGCCATTGGTGCTTGTATTAGAATCTTTGATCAGAGCACAAGGGAATCAAACCAAAATGAAGACATTCCTTCTTCTCATCAGTTTAGTAGTTGTGCAGTTGGCATTGGTAAATAATAATATTTTATATTAATCATTTATATTAATTAAGTATCTTTTCCATTTCTATATTCAAAGGGATGCAAACCAGTGAGTACTTGTGACCCTGTTTGTGGCTCAGACGGAGTGACATACAGGAATGATGGATACTTCTTCTGCTTGACGCAGTTTCCAAAGAAAAGTTAGAACATTTCATCCATCACCTTAAAAATTACGATTTTAATTGTCAAATATTTTATTTTTCAGACCCTTGCATTACAATCAAGAGTAAAGGTGCTTGCAAGAAAGACAAGAATTACTGCGAATGCAACCCTTATTGATTCAAAATGAAGATTTACGATAACAACTGCATTTCTATATCAAATCAAATGTTCTAAAGAAGCATTTCAAGTGTATTTAATTCAAATGAAATAAATTCAATCAATCTTTGCTATCAAAATAAACTCAAAATTTTGGAAAAAGCTTTGATGAAAGGCAAAAGCCTAATGGCCAACTTCTTGGTTGAAGTTGGAAGCCAAATGTACTCAAAATGGAGTCAAAATCACATCATAGAAGCATATCTTCATTTTAAAAATGCTAAATAGTAAAAGTAGTTTCCAAATTATATCTTTTTTGCACTCAATTTGTGAATGTCCTTGAAACTTGAAGTGTTTTTCATTGTTCTTTAATCAATTTAATATTAAGGACTTCAGTTGAAGAGACACACGTGGGGGAATTAGTATCAAATATCGTAGTACGAATATCCTGTTAGCTTTCAATCACGCAACATTGCTAGTCCCAATTAGTCCCATTTCTGAATCAGTCACATACTGGAAGACTGTCCATTAGAACTCCAAAGAGCATCATGAAGTTATCCATTGTCCTTTTGGTCATTGTTGCTACACACTTAGCACAGGTAAACCATATCCTATGGACTAAATGCTCAAAACAATCCATAATCTCATGCAAACGGAATTGAATTGGAGGATTAATTGTGATTTTTGTGTTATTATTATAGGCCTGTCGACCTACGAATACCTACGCCCCAGTTTGTGGTTCCGATGGAGTGACCTATCAGAACCAAATGCACTTCATATGCTCTACCCAATGGCCAGAAGAGAGTAAAACAAACACAAATTACTATTAGTTTGTCACTTATTTTAATTTTCATTCCTTCTTTCTTATTCCAGATCCTTCGATTACCATAGCCTATGAAGGAGAATGCAAAACAAAGACAAAATAAGTAAAAAACGAAAGCGGAGAGGAAGCTGTTAGAGTTTAATTGATGGAATTCATTGTTGTAATAAACGTTGATTATATTTAATGTATCATAGTGTCTTAGGTGTGTATTGTTTGTGATTTGATTGTTTGAGGGTACTTGAGTCCAGAGGGGGCCTTGTCATCGGCCTATTCTCCAAAGGAAGCCGACAGGCCCCCCTTTGTCCTCTCCCTTAGAACCCTTAGAGCCCTTAAAAGCGGTCTTTAAGCACCGGGATTGTAACAAATTCCGTTTGCGGGGACTTTTGAAATTCTGCCTACCGCAAGAACGGAGCGGAAGAGCGCGACGGGGGAGGTGTTGCTTCCTGTGCTTTCCAACAGCCCATCTGCTCTTCTTTAATCCTTTCCAAATTCAGAATAAAAAGAGATTGAAAGAGGATCAAATGTATTTGGGAATTTCTACAATGGACCAATAGAAGCGGAAGGAAGGCTAATAACACATTTGAGGGAAGGACTTCCAAAGGCCCTTCAGAATCCATTCGAGAGAGAGAGAGCAAGAGAGAGAAGCCCTTGATTTGATTGGTTGGTTTGATGGCAATGGACTCGTTGCAATGCAGTAATTAATTCGTAATCGAAGCCTAAGGAACTTGCCTGATTAGCATAAACGCAATGGGATACTCTTGAAAACCTCCGTCCCACTGCCGCTCTGTCCAGCCATTGGTCTGAACTAGTTTTTGATTAATTCAGTTGACGTGATTAATTATTCATCAAGTGGACGAACGAGTCTGAGTGAAGAAGTGACAAGATGCAATCAAATGCTGTGCGTTAATTCAAAATCAACTTGTGAATGAAGCTTTTTTTACGTCTTAGGCCAGACAGTGTCTCAAGTCTCAAGTCTTTTCAGTAGTTTTCGTTCCCCTGAGGAAGTCAAAGTCATAAAAGTCACAATTATTCCCACCTTTAGTCTCCACTTCTTAATTAAAGTTTTGATTAGTTGTTTCCATGTGTCAAAAGAACCAAAGAGTCCAAGGACGACCAACACTTGAGACTCCAAGTCTTGGTTTCCTTCAAAGTGAGACTTTCAATTGACAAAAAATGTTGTGATTGATTGATTTGAAATGAAGAATAAAGCGGAATTGGAAGTATGTGTTCTTTCTGGAGGGGATTTTCCCTTTGGTGGTAGTCTCGTGATTTCCATTGTTGGTGGATGGTGATGAAGTGGTGAACTCCATTGTCCAACGGAGAACCAACCACGAAAGGTGAGAGAATACAACAACAATTACAACAAAACTTTTGAAAAAAGTTCAATTTCTAACATTTTTAAAACAAAATGTGAAACCCAGTTCATTCCAAACTCCGCTGCCTCGAAATGTGAAGTGTAAAAGTTGTAGTAAAAGAAAAATGGAAGGATTTTGGAACCGCTAACACCGCTATACAGTCGCTTGTGACATCAATGTCATCAAATGACCTCAATGACCTCTGACCAGTTGAGTTTAGGAGAATAATGCAAGGCGAGTGGACTTTATTCTTCGTCTTCACTCTCTGCTCCTCGTGGAGGTAAAATTCAAACATGTCAAATGTCGCCTTGCTTCCAATGGAATTTTGCTTATTGAATTAGCACCTTAAAATGCCTGGAAGTTTCCATTTCAATTAACATTGAAGTGGAACCGCCACCGTTGGTAGTAAAAGTTAAAAGTGTGAATTTACTTTAACGATTAAAAGCTCCTTGAAAACTGAACTTTCTGTTCATAAGACTTAAAACTTTTATGACATTTTAGAACATCAATAAAAGAGTTCCAGCCACGCCTTCTTTCTGCGTTCCTTTGGAATTAAGGGCTCTTCCCTTTGGTATTTTTTAATTATGGGCCTTCGTCCAAAGGGAAAAGGAAGATTATTTACGACTCCCTTTGGTCTAATGATACCCTCATAATGCTCTCTTCTCTGGATCTTTAGGACTGTAAATAGTTTCGGTGCTCAATTCCTATGTAACCACATCAATGGACTCACAACAAAACAAAGGATCATATGCGAGGTAAGTTAGAACATGCGCAGAAGATAGAACTAATAATTGATACAATTGAATCATCCAATCAGAGCTCACCGGATGCTATGGCGGTGATTGGGGAAGGAACGCAACTAGGAATTGCCGAGTGTCAACATCAGTTTCGCTTCAGTCGATGGAACTGCACGCCCATTGGCTCTCAGGAGAACTACGCTCATGTAGTGGTGATTGGCAAGTTACAATTTAATTGTAGGCGTAATTGGAGCATATTTGAATAAGAATTGCGCAGTTCCGATGATTTGTGTAACTGGGATTAAAAGCTCCACACCCAATCCCAGATTCCAATTATCCTGCCATGTAACGCCCAAATCCAAAGGTACTTTGTGCATTGTTTCCTTTGCATTCTGCTAATTACGTGTTGGAATTGGCAATCTGATTGGCAATAATAATTATTGTTTGGTTAATGGGTGTGTACTACACGTCCTCATCCACCCACGTGGATAACATTGGTAGAGGTCAAGATGGAGGTCACTTGAGAAGAACAAGGGCGTGCAGGAATTCGTAAGAAGAAGAAGAAGAGTGCGAGGGAGTTTCAACAATGGGAAGTCCATTCTTGTAACTCACTTTACAGATATGATAACAAACCAACCTGGATTCTCTCTTAAGATCCTTTAATTCTTATCAAAAGCTGTAAACAAGTCAATCTGAACAACTCAATTCATTAAGGTTCAAACAAAACTTAAAAATAGGAACAATAGACCCTTATATCAAAGGATTTAAAAGCATTGATAGAACTTGGGCGCGCGTGCGTGTGTCCAATCAGGAATCTGGAAATTATTCCCACCAACCATGACGAATGGGGCTTGCATTTTCCCACAATGTTTTATGGCCTATATCCGTTAGAATTGAGTTAATTTACGGCAACCAGAACTGGTTTCAGCACTTATCCAAAATATTTTACAGCCTGCATCAGAACTGCATTTTGCAACCTTGCGTGTCTAAAACGGAGTAAATGCACTTGGATTTAGAGGTAAAAGAGGAAAATAAATTAAATGGCTTCATAGTGGTAATCATTGGTGTTAAAGCATCTCAATTACCTCACTGGGAAATGCATCTAAATGGACTCATTAATCAAATCCAAAGGATGAACAAGCACAAAACTACGGGTTTTATTTTTACATAAAGCAGGAAAGAATGCAAAGGATTTTGCGTGAATTTTTGTTATGATTTGTCATTTGAATGTTGTGTTTTGTGGCCAATTTATTGTAATGTGTCTTTTGAATTCGGTGTGATTGTAATTTCCTCCCCTCGGTTTGATTTTTCTGGATCTAATGACTGCTTTCCTTCCATTGCGTAGGTAGTCGTGAAGCGGCTTTTTTGTACGCCATCACCAGTTCAGGCGTTACCTACGCCATTACCCAGGTAATTACAGAGGGAGCAGCCACTAAATGAAGCTAATGAAGGACTTGTCCCTTCCGCCCTTCGTGTTTCTGTCAAACGAAGCCTCATTTGAATCACCCGCTTTTCTTATCAATAGGCCTGTGGGCGTGGGAACATCGGAGCCTCGTGTGGATGTGCTCCGCCTACAACCGTCTCAACTGCGGCAGTGACTGCGGCCTCGACATCTCCTGGTCATGCAACCACGTGGGGATCACCGGCGGACAACTGGAGGTGGGGCGGATGCTCTGCAGACGTTGGACTTTGCAGTCAGGCTTTCTAGGAAGTTTGTAGAT
Organism: Pseudachorutes palmiensis; assembly: GCA_009869845.1. NCBI lineage: Eukaryota > Metazoa > Arthropoda > Collembola > Poduromorpha > Neanuridae > Pseudachorutes > Pseudachorutes palmiensis. The sequence goes on along the minus strand of VNWY01001048.1, from coordinate 16,846 downwards.
GCGAGGGAACTGGAGGGAGATGCAAGGTCACTCATGAATCTACACAACAACAAAGCGGGTCGAAAGGTTAAGATAAAATAGATCATCCATAGGTCAAGTGAAGGGAGGAAATGGCCGGATTTTAGATCCTTCTGATTTTTAGATGGTCCAGTCCATGTTGGAGACAGAATGCAAATGTCACGGAGTCAGTGGTTCCTGTACCCTTAAAACTTGCTGGCTCAAACTACCCAGTTTCAGAGAAATCGGAGACAAGTTGTTGGACAAGTATCAAAAAGCACGCCCCGTAGTGGCAGTCCAAGGAACTAAAGCGGTACTTTTTTTTTAATTTTAGTTTATTGGAAATGAAATATTCTTTCTTCAGGGTCCCCGTTCACGCCGTTCGTTGATGTTGCTTGTTCGTCCGAAGCCTCAATTTCGTCGTACTTCCCACCCTCGTGACCCCGTGTCACGCCCATCCTCCCTTACCACCCACTTCAGACACCCAAGGAAAGGAGCAAGGGAGCGTAAGAGATCCCTTACCGACTCAACTGCCGGAAATGCGAAACCCCGCCGCCATGAATTAGTTTATTTAGAGCAGTCTCCAAACTACTGCGAAGAGGACACGCGGATTGGCTCTCTAGGCACCAAGGGACGTCGTTGCCTCAATCCTTTGTCTTCCAATACCAACCGAAGCCTCACCAATGAAGAGTCGTGTGACATCCTTTGTTGCGGGAGGGGCTACAACACACACCAAATATACCGGAAGTGGAAATGCAATTGCAAATTCCACTGGTGTTGTGACGTCATTTGTCAAAACTGTCAAGAACGGGTGGAACTCTTTACCTGCAACTGAATGGGAACGGAAGTTGAACAAACTTAAGTTATAAATGCAGCTTTACACAATTCGTATGGTTAATTACCAAAGTATTCCCGAGTATTAAAACCTCCAACTTGTTATAATTCACTGTTAAAATGGACATTTGTTTTAATAAAACAAAAAAGGGTCCAGAAGGATTACAATTTTTCTAGATTTAATGAGATTTTCTGCCATAATTGTTGATTCAACGTAATTGTCGGAATTTTTTATAGTTTAGGCCATCCAGAAATAATTGGATATTTTTGTCGTTTCAAAAATTTAAAAATCGCACCAAGTCTAAAATTTCCAAAACCGCGCCAAATTCAAAACTCTTATTCAAAATTCGAAATTTTAAAAACGGCGCAATATTCAAAAAGGAAGTGGAATGGGGCTCTTTTTGAGGCCAAATGTTTTTTTTTGTTAATTCATAAGTTTCCAGACTGTAGAAATTGGATCTTTAATTCTGAATTGATCGTTTTGGTTTGGATTTTATTTATTTTTAGAGTTGGCTTAAAGCCTTTATAGGATAATCATGAACCATATTTGATTGAATTTGGTTCCTTACTGAACCAATTAGTAATTGAGGATGTCTTTATTTTGTAAGCAATAACCCTTGATTTTTGTTCTAAATGTAAACGATTCCTTTGAGTGTTGAGTTTCGCGGGAGTTTCTTTACGTTTAAAAATAGCAGGGGAATTTCTAGGAAGAAAAGAAGAAAGGAAAAAAGAAGGGAAAGGATCGGTGGGAGCAACAGGACCGAATCGGGCACAGACCCACGCCTAAAGAATCTACAATTCCAATTAAATCAATTATATAAACACAAATCTCCAATTACTTTCCAATCCAACGTGTGTTTAATAAATCTTGAAGTAATTTAGTTGAATTTGCTCCATGTAATTGAAGGTATTGTTGTGTTTTTTTGTAATATTAGGCAGAATTATTAATTTCCCTGCCCTGTGGAACTGGATTTCTTCCCCTCCTTTTCCCTTTGCGTCTGAAATCGTATTCACTTCGTGGGACTCTCGTTGCGTCCAAAAAAAGAAACGAAGCGAATGAGGGAATTTCAATGGGAAAGGCACGACGCCTTTTCCTCATTCCAATACTCACTGCCACTCACTCATTTTGGACAACACCCTACGAATCAATCGATTAATAATACAAATATTTCAATTAATTCAACATCAGCTGGACATGGCTACGAATAAGAAGGGTCAGGGCACCAATACCAATTGCTCCAAGGCAACAACTAATCAAATACGAAGTAGAAGATGAAGAGGAACTAGACGATGACACCGCTGCACTACTCACACCTCAGGTAAATTAAAATTTACATAAACATGAAATTATTAGGTATGGAAATGACATATATTAACATTAAGAGGAAACTTTACAGGGACCATCGACTTGTGAATTATTCGTGCAGACATTCCTGTTAAATTAGTAATTGACTTTGTTTTCTATTTTTAGGTGACCCTTGACGTGGCCCAGAGGAGGAAGCCGTATATTGAACATCGCCAATATGAAGAATCATATGACGCATTTGGTGAAGACTCTGAGCCGGGCTTTGAAATTGACTGTGTGGAGATATCCGACACTTCCCAGGAGGGCTCTGGTGACATGCAACTGGGGATACCAAGTAGTGTACGTCCTGGAACGAAACGCTCTTCGTCTGGTGGAAAAGGAAGCAGGGCCAAGAAAATGTAAACAAGGGTTCATTCTTTCTGGGGCTAATTTTTTTTAGCGGCATTCAATATTTATTTCATTTCTGCTGTTACTGTTTAGGTACGAATTAGATGTTACAGTCTATCCAGAAGCAGCAGCTGCAAGGGCTTCTTATGAGAATCGACTCCGGAAGAAGGCAGAAGGGGAACAGATGAGAGAAAGAATTACTTTCCTTACGGAAAGGAATCGCGTCCTTGAAGAAGAAAATCTTGTACTTCGGGAACGGCTCAACGAATATGAAATGAACGTCACTGCCCGTAAGTTTGTTAAACTCATATACTAATTATAACTCTTTTGTAAACATTTTCTTTTTTTACTAAATGTAGAGGACTGGGCCTTGTTTTTCCGATCTGCTGGCATCCGGACTCCTGATGATCGAAAATACGCAGCAATTTTCGATGAGAATCGGATTAGGCCTAATATGCTCACTGATTTGAATGAACAGTGGCTCAAGGAAATGGACATCAACGCTGTTGGCGATATTCTTGCCATTCTCAAGCATGCTAAAACAATTCATGCAAAGGTAACATTAAACAATCTTCAGAACATTCAAATGATATCATTCAGCTTATCATAATAAAATGTTTTCAGACCAACGGACGTAAGCTTCATGTCCACGCTCCACCACCGCCTTTGCAGCGATGTCCAGTGGTTACTAACAAATCGCCACAGAAGTAGACACACCGAATTGAGTTCAAAACAGGCAGTCGGTCAATAATTGTTGTAAAATCAATTTATTCACCCCTGTACTCCATCAAGGCATTTACACACGGGAAATCCCGTTAGTTTTTCAACTATAGGTAATATTGAGAGGGGTTTAGAAATTCCAATTTGTCAAATGAATTGTTCTCTTCACTTTTTCTGTTCATAACTGTAACTTCTCTTTAAAATTAACTTTCTGTGGGGTAACAAAGGTGAAACATTCAACTTGAGAAAGGAAATTCAGAATTAATTTATAAATTACGGAACATACACAGTTTATTTCAAATTAGTTAACAATGTAACAACATTTCAATGTAACAACAGTTCAGTTTGAATAATATCAAGTAATTCAGAACGGTACTTCCAGGCCATCAATGCCAGTAACGAGGCTAATTTTTTGCACTGGTTTTTGTGAAGGGTCATAGACCTTGACCCAGTCCACTTCTAACGTAGGTTTAGTCCAATTCTGTGCTTCATCGATAGTCAACTTTCCATATTTAGTTTCCGGAAACATGTAGCCACCCACTGACAATGACAACACGAGCATTGACCTCTCGGCAAATAATTTCGGATCTTCAGACGATGATGGTTGACAAAGGGGGAAGTTGCCGCTCCAGTCAGAAGCAAAGTGAGTCGACGCTTCAAATATTTTCTTATTATCCACATACCTTGAAAATCCAAAATTAATTAATTTTAATTTCTTTTCAGATTAGTTTTCTCACCATTCTAGTCTTGTTGGCATCCACTTGACAGCAAACTCATGGAAGTCGCTGCTGAAATCCTTCCCTCTGAACACCTTTTCCATCGTCTTTGAAGTAGCGGAGACATAGGAGCGTCCAAAATGGGCTCCTACTGATAGAGTAGAAGGGCGTTGACCCCTAGCCTGGACAAGGTCAATCACCTCATACTTGCAAGTTTCTTCCCGTTGTCCCATGGGGATGAGATAAATTGATGGCAAAAGATGTCTTCCCTTTGGCAGTCTTGCTCTCACAACATAAGTGGCGTAAGTAAACCCAAATCCTGATTGGATAATTTTACCGGAAGTGTACTGCATCTTTTCCTGTTTGTAGAGGCCCATCATGTACTCTTTATTTGGCTCTGGACGGGCGGTGATGACCAAAGTGCCGTTCTCAACTTGGACATTATTCGTACCCTTCTTGAAGCATTCCAGATTCGAGTCTCGGTAGCCCTTACCTTCGAAAATCAAAATCAAACTAATTATTCACTGACATTTGACCTTCTTTTTTACCTCCGCAGCCATCGTCATAGTCCCAGTAATGCTTCCGCAAGAAGTGACCATCGAAGTCTTCGCTAAAGACCAAGCGTCCTTCCCACCCTCGACAAAGGGCCAATGAACTGAGGAAGATTATGAGGATTTGGTTCATCTTGACCTTGGTGACTGACTACGACTGAGGTCATGCTCTTCCCTTCCTCTTCCTTTTATAAAGGGAAACCGTAATTTCTCATCATGATTAATTAAGGAAACAAAAGGAAAGGAAGATAAGGGTTTAATTTATTACATTTTCATCCTGCTTTTTATTCCTTGCACATCCGCTAATTTCTAAAGATATTCCACTAATTAAGGAAATAGATAAACACCTTGTTTTCATTTTAATTGCCTGCAATTCAATTACAATTGCCAAAATTCCAATTGTTTTAGAAATTGCAATTTGCTATTGTGTGGAAAATTGCAATTTTGTCTCGTTCCGTTCATCCCCCGCCTTGTGAAGTTTTTACATCTTGAAAATTCACACACCGCCGATTTGCCAACGGTCAACAAACACAAGACAAAGAACAAAGAATTTGAGGTCATTCGTCATTGGCAATTCATTTCGGAAGTGACAGTGACAGTCAGAGGTACTCAACTGGAGATCTGAGGTCAAGATGCTAGACGAGTACCAACGGGTTGAAAAATTGGGAGAAGGTAACTTCAATCATTCATAATGAGTGTAACAACCCGACGGTTACAGTTGTTAATGACCTTTGACCTTATTCCTTTTGCAGGCACTTACGGAGTCGTCTATAAATGCCGTCACAAAAAGTCTGGTGAAATTGTAGCCCTCAAGAAAATCAGGATTGAAAATGAAGATGAGGGAGTACCACCAACGGCGCTTCGTGAGATTTCCATCCTAAAGGAACTCTCGGTTCATCCTAACATCGTTGGGTAAGGGTAACATTTAACGTAAACGATTGGACAAGTCAATGATGAATTTTATTTGTTCCAGCCTTCAGGATGTGATCATGGATAATACCAAGTTGTACTTGGTCTTTGACTACTTGGCAATGGATCTTAAAAAATACATCGACAGCTACGGGACAGGGAAGCTCCTTGATATGGGAACTATAAAGTCACTTACATATCAAGTACATGCACAATTTACATATTCAGTAGCATTCCTGTAATTGATTTTCTTTATAATCCTTAGTTGTTGCGGGGGCTTTTGTTCTGCCACCAGCGTCGTATCCTCCATCGTGACTTGAAACCACAGAATTTGCTGATTGATCAGAAAGGCATTCTCAAAATTGCCGACTTTGGATTGGCTCGTGCGTTTGGAATCCCTGTTCGAGCTTACACACACGAAGTAAGACTAAGTTTTTGGGTTCCAAGTATTTTCGGTATTCAAAAGATGGGTTGTTTTAGGTGGTCACTCTGTGGTATCGTGCTCCTGAAGTGCTCCTTGGATCGACTCGTTACTCCTGTCCAGTTGATATTTGGAGCGTCGCTTGCATCATGGCAGAACTCGTGACCAAGAAGCCACTCTTCCAAGGAGATTCAGAGATTGATCAGATCTTCCGCATCTTCCGGTAAAATTGTTATAACTGGTTTGGATCACAGTGGTTATTCTTTTCTGTAGGATCATGCGCACTCCAACTGAGGAAATGTGGCCAGGTGTGACTGAATTGCCTGATTACAAATCAACATTCCCCAAGTGGCTCGACGACAATTTGGCAGAACAAGTGGGCCGTCTAAAGGACAATGAGAAGGACGGATTGGATTTGCTGAGGAAGATGCTGATCTTCAACCCACCCGAACGACTCAGTGCCAAGTCTGCAGTCGACCATCCCTTCTTCAACAGTGTCGACAAAAAGGCCCTTCCACAGTTGAAACCAGAAGATGAAATCTCATCCATGTAAAAAGTTTCCATTTCTTCACTTTTCTACGTTTTCATATTAATTCCTTCCTAATCCATTCCTGTATCATTCATCCAGTGTTCATCTTAACTTATAATTCAAGAAAAAATGAGTAAATAAACCATTCCTAAAAGGGAAAGTAATCAATCGATTTTTTAATTTTTCGTTAATTGCGATGCCCAACTCTTTGACGTTCTGACGTTGCAGAGACGGGCAGCAAAAGACCGCATTTTTATTGAGTTTTTCGGACTCAATTTTTCTTAACAAAAGTGTAACGTGTAACAACTGTTAAGTTACCTTTAAACCGAGAGAAGGAAATCAAGATGAGCGGTGTCTACGGTGGTGGTAAGATGCAAACTAATGCTATGTAACCGGTATCGAATTAACTAATTATCGTCTTGGTTTTAGATGAGGTTGGTGCCCTTGTGTTTGACCCAGGTCATTACTCCTTCCGTGCTGGATATGCTGGAGAAGATATGCCCAAGATGGAGATGCCATCAATGATTGGTGTGTCCGAAGAATTCAGGAAAGTGTCAATTGTAGACAGCCAGGCTAGTGACCCCAATGGGAATGGTATCGGACACACACCGGATGTCAAACCAACGACAATGCGAAAGTATACCATTGATACGGGCAATATCCACTACCCAAAAGCAGGTCAACACCCACCGAAATCCGATCATCACCCTGAGGCCTTGACTGTTTTGTTTTTAAACTTTGTACAGGAATGGAGCTCGGGTCATTTCTAAAGGACTGTTCAATAGATGATTGGGACATGTTTGAAAACGTAGTTGACTACGTGTATGGCCATTCTCTCAACGCTCAGGCGGAGCATCATCCACTCCTCATGAGCGAGCCACCGTGGAATCCTAGGAACACGCGAGAGAAGCTGACTGAAATCTTCTTTGAAAAGTGAACAAAATTCCATGTTCTTATCAATTTTGCAGCATAACTAAATGTGTTTTCTTCTAGGTACCAAGTCCCAGCTTTCTTTTTGGGGAAAACAGCAGTTCTGTCTGCATTTGCAAATGGAAGGAGTACCGGTGTGGTGGTTGACAGCGGGGCAACGCATACTTCCGTCATACCAGTTCATGATGGTTACGTCTTGTCACAAGGTTGAGGAACACATGTCGGCGTATGTCGGAAAGGTCAACAAACATATTAATGTGATTTGTAAATATAATAGGGATTGTGAAGACGCCGTTGGGAGGAGAATTTATTACAAAGCAATGCCGAGCCTATTTCGAAGAGAGTGGGATCGAAATAATTCCACCGTACATGATCGCCTCCAAGGAGTCAGTTTGGGAAAATGTCCAGCCAAAGTATGTCAAGAAACCAAACTTACCAGAAGTTACAAAATCATTTCATGACTACATGGTCAACGTAAGTAATTTAGAATATTCCATCCAATTCCATCTAATATTTTGAGTTTACATTTCAGACTGTGGTTCAAGATTTCCAGCAGACTGTCCTCCAAGTGTCAGATGGTCCATACGACGAAGAAACTGCACAAAGTATGCCACATGTCAGCTACGAGTTTCCAAATGGATTCCACCAAGTGGGTTTACACTATTCAAATATTTTAGAACTTTTACCTATAGAATGTAAACTTGGATTTGACAGGATTTTGGAGTAGAGCGATTTCGTATTCCTGAGCCATTGTTTGACCCGAGCGTTCTCCGTGGGACTGTGGCAGCGAGTTCTCATTCTTCAATGCTCGGAGCAGGACACATGGTCAACACTTCTGTGGGCATGTGCGACGTCGACTTGCGACCGGTATCCAATCCACATAAAAATCATAAAGCTGGAAGTTGGATTCTAATTTAATTTCAGGCACTGTATGGGAGTGTCATTGTGACCGGAGGGAATTCCCTCATTCAAGGCTTCACTGATCGACTCAACCGGGATTTGTCAGCCAAAACGCCACCGGTGATTGACACAGGACTGTCTCACCGAAAGCAACTATTTTTCATGTATTTTTTATTTTATTTCACAGAGTATGCGCCTCAAACTCCTCGCTGTTGGCAGTACAGGGGAACGTCGTTTTGGAGCTTGGATTGGGGGTTCCATTTTGGCTTCATTGGGCTCCTTCCAACAACTTTGGATCTCTCGACAGGAATACGAGGAATCAGGAAAGACCCAGATTGAGCGGAAATGCCCATGATTAATTGAATAATCTCAACAGCTATAATTAGGAATTAAGTAACCGTAAGTATAGATTGGTCCCCTGAGACACTTCACCTTTAAACCTTTCAGTTTATGTTAATAGGGTTTTGATAATAATCCAATTGTACAGAATAAATTACTCTTTTGGACACTGTTAAAAGTCAATGTTTTTGTTTTACGAAGGTCAATTACCTTTCTCCACTTTTTCCTGTCTTTTGCCTCAAGCCAAAGAGAGGGAGGGGACCGAGGCCGAAGAAACCAAAAGTTATTGTTGGAATTTTCTTTGATTTCTAATCAGGTCAGGTGATCGGGTGAGTTGATTAATCTCCGCATTCAACTAATTGGTACGTTAATGTCACCTTGTTTAGGTGACCATGTCATCCCATGAGCTGATGACCGAGGAAGAAGTTCAAGGGTACTTTATAAGTCACGGAGGGGTGGTACGCAACAACGATATTGTCACACACTTCAGAAACTACTTGGCCAATCCTGCTATTAGAGGTATCAATGCTATTCCTCATGGTTATTTGACATCATTTGACCTTATTTATGTAGATGAAGCTCGTGCCCAATTCAAAGTGATTGTAAACAAACTAGCGACAGTTAAAGTTGAAAATGTAAGCAAACCTTCAGATTCATTTGTTATTAATTTTTCGTTGCAGTTTGCATGTATGATTAACTTTTTGTTTTGCTTTTTCTAATTCATTTGCTCACAATGACACGTGAAGGGTGAGAAGTTTTTGGTTCTGAAACGTCAATTCTTCCCTCCGATTGATGGCAACGGCAATCCAGTTGGTGGTGGATCCAGTGCTGCTGCTTATGGGGATCGTCGTCATTCTCTTGGGGTACTTATCGAACATTCCAGGTCAGGGTCAACCCTTGGATCCATATCAACATGACTACCAGGCATATCCTCCTGTCCAACAATATCCGAATTTCACGCCGTTTCCATTCCAAGCACCACCGCCTTACGTCCCTACTGCTCATTCAGAAGTACTATTCCCATCTTCAACAACGTTCCAAAGTACACCTGGTGTCCCTTACGGGATGAAGTCACAAGAACAACCACAGTTCTACGGGTCACAATACTCACTTAGCAGATACCCGGTGATGCCACCGGAGCAAGGGAAATTCATTCCGCCAAGTCAAGGACTTGACATGGATTATGGCCTTCCACCACCACCGTCCCAAACACAATCTCGAAGGCTTAGCTTCAGTTCGCCACCTACGATGCCACTTCACACTGGAGGCGGAAGTCCAGGGCGTATGATCATCCCACCGCCTTACAGGCCACCACCGCCACCGCCTTCTTTGACAAGCCCACAAGGTCAAGGGAGTTCCGGGTCAAGAGTACTCCCGCCGCCGTTGAACTTTTCTAGCCCGCCTCCTCCTCCTCAAGAGCACCAACACACATACGAAAGGAGCCAATCAGGTTCTTTTGCTTTTTCTAATTTACACCCCTAATTTGTTTTGCGTGACATTTTATAATTTCTGGACTCCACTTCCTTCCTCTGACCACAAAGTTTACGAGTGAATTTGGCTTTGGTTTCAAGTATTATTTAGTTGCGTTACAAATTGTAAAGCTGAAGGATGTCAGGGGAGAAGAGGCGTGGAAGTGATTTTCAGTTAAGGTCATCCATTATCCTCACTGCCAATTTTGATATTATCCAAACAGGTATTCTTAGCAGAAGGGATCAAAGCTTTGATTTGCAGTAAAGTTGTGTTTGTGACGCGTCAAGTGTTCATTTGGTAGGGAAATGAGGACGAGAAAAAGGTTTTGTTAAGCAATTGCAAATAGCGTCGGTCGTCACTTGAGAGATCATTTGGAAGTGGATGAGGATGAACACGGAGATAAAAGTTAATCAGGGCCAACTACTATTAACTCAGGAGTGACGAGTCAGAAACAGGGGACTGGCGGAACAACTACTCTTCCAATATAACAATAATTTAACTCTATTTGTTACAGTTTCCGGTCTGAGTGCCAAAAGTGGACTTCCGGTGACAAAGACGAGTCACTCTGCTTCCCCTTCACGGGACGGTGGGCCTTTCTTTACGAATAATTCTCAACCACCGCCACCAGTACCTCCACGAGGGAGGCGATCTGCTTCCTTTGTTGACAGAAGTCACCAATCACCTCAATTCCCACAAGTAACAACAAGCGCAGGTGCAATGGATGACGCAGACGCAAGTCCAGTCAGTTCTGGCGCTGAAAATCAAGACAAAGAAAATGACGTTCCAGTTGTGGCTGTGGAAGAAACGATCAGGCCTGTTTCCGTATCTGACCTTGACCAGAAAATCAGCGTGAAAGAACGGATGCAGAAATTTTCTGCTTCCCCTTCACGGGACGGTGGGCCTTTCTTTACGAATAATTCTCAACCACCGCCACCAGTACCTCCACGAGGGAGGCGATCTGCTTCCTTTGTTGACAGAAGTCACCAATCACCCCAAGTAACAACAAGCGCAGGTGCAATGGACGACGCAGACGCAAGTCCAGTCAGTTCTGGCGCTGAAAATCAAGACAAAGAAAATGACGTTCCAGTTGTCGCTGTGGAAGAAACGATCAGGCCTGTTTCCGTATCTGACCTTGACCAGAAAATCAGCGTGAAAGAACGGATGCAGAAATTCAACAAACCAGATGGAGACTTGAAGGTTCCCAATGGAATGTCAAAGAACAAACCAGGATCGAAAGTATGTCAAAGTCTACCGTTTTTCTGGGAAAATGTTGATAAATATTTTATTTGTGTAGCATGATTCAGGGGAATACGACACTTCATCTTTATCTTCAGTAAGTTACAACTCTCTCAGTTAAAAGTAATCATTTTATATTTATTGATTTATTCATTTCAATTAACAGTACAGTTATGGCTACACGCCTGAACCCAAATCTCGTGAATGGATTCTCAAGGCAGCTCGAAGTGACTACGCAGGGATTTAACAAAATGGCACAGGAAATGCCCACTTTAGTGAAGAAGAAGGACATAAACGTAAGAAATGTTCCACGCCCCGCATGTGCATGACGAAATTCTAATCCAAAACTTAATTCTTCTCCGTTACTGGTGGTGGGCGTTGCACGTTGAACAGGGATACGTAAGTTAAATACGTTTTTTAATGGTTTTGTTTTCTGCTTTTTATTACATGCTAATTTTCGTTCTTCTTTTACAGACGGCGTTACATTGGGCAGCTAAACACGGTCATTCAGACCTAGTGAAACTACTCGCAGGAACTTACAAGTCAAATGTCAACGCGAAATCCGTAAGTTATGAAACCAGTGTGTGAACTTTTTACCAGTAAAGTTAATTGAATTTTATTTTTGTTTTTCATTGTGAACAGAATGGGGTGAGTTTTATTGCGAATTAACCTGAATATTTTACTGACTTTATTTTTACGACGCTCTTTAACCATATAGGGTTACACACCGTTACACTTGGCTGCACAATTCAGCCGACAGGACGTATACGATATTCTTGTCAAAGTTTACAGTAAGTTTTACACTGTTCCGATGTGTTTCCGATCCGATTCCGAAATGTTTAATTGATTTATTAGATGCAGATCCTAATATGCGTGACCACAGTGGAAAGAAAGCGATGCAGTATCTCGTCCTTCATGACACAGCGGTGTCCTTGGATACCTTCAAAAGTGAGTCCAGTTCCAAGTCTCTCGGCTTGAGTCGATTCTCTTTCCGCAGTGCGAGTGGCATCAGGAATGAATTGCGCATGAGCAAAGCTTATACTTCGCTTCTGCGCAACAAATACAGAAACAAGGAAGGATTGAAATCTCCGGAAGAACAAGTCTCATTCATTGGCTCCCGTCTCGCTGAAGGAAGCAAGAGCATGGAATTTGTATCAAAAATTCCACTTCCTTTGACCAAGCGGGCGTTGAGCAGCTCTGACCCAAGTGTCAGCGGCCCAAGTGTCAACTCAATCTCAGCTCGATTTGAACGGAGCTTGAGTGGAGTTCGGGAAAGCTTTCGAAAGGGAGTTCATCGAGTGAGCAACGGAAACGAATAATTAACAAATGCAGCTAATGGCTTCCCTGCTTCTGTCTAACATTCTTGCCTTTCTTAATACTTAACTATAAAATAATAAATTCCTCTTTCTCTTGTCTTTTCGCTTGTTCAAAATGATGTAATTGTTCTGCAGAATTGAAAGAGAAGCGTCGAAGTACGGAGCAAGGACGAGAGCGTGATAGTTTGATTGGGAATTCATTTTTACGAATTGGCTCACTCAATGTCCGTGTCAAGAAGACGACAGAAGCTTTTGGGAATTTTATCAAAGCCAATTCATCCTCACAAATGGACAGAAGCATAAACAAGAAGTGGGGCTCAGCCGAAAGTTTACCAGACGTAATTAATATATTATCATTTACACTTGAAAGTGCTCATGCGCAGTGTTTTCAGACTGACAAGGATGTGATGCCACCACCAACACTCACAACTGTACCAAAAGCTGGGAACTCTGCAAAAGGGAAGAAAGTCAAGCCTCGGAAGCAACTGGTTCCACCACCGCCTTCTTCCCCATCACAGACACATCGAACTTCCGCCGTCATTGCTGAGAGTGAAACGATCGATGAGGACCGAAGTGGATCTGAATCTGACACAGCCTGTGGATTCGGATCCGATTGGAAAAACTAAGGGCACAAACATTATGACCAACAGTATTTTATTCATGAACAAATGCATACATTATTGGAAGGAACTCTGGTTTAATAATTTGAAACTATTCTTATTTGTCTGCAGATTCAGATTACAAGGCTTTTGAAAAATTAACTTAATCGTAAGTGACAGTGTTGATGACAAGGCCGTACCTTTCTATTGCTTCCGGTCTATCTCCATACCCCCGTATGTGCCCTTCTGCAAAGTGGAACATGAGGCCAAAATAACTGGCGAGTGCCTCGTTCTCAGAGTGTAATTCCATTAGAGTTCTTGCGCATAAAACCATGTCTTTCAACTCAGCGTTGAGAATGGCACAAACATGAGCTATTGCCTCTTCCATTGTCATTCCGTCCAATCTGATTTTGCGCAGAACGTAGTTACTCGGATGCTCTTCTTCCAGTTCCTTTTGAATTCCAAGTAAGTCGTTGGCAATGCTACATGTTTTGGCAAATGCTCTCGTCGCCCTAATGAAGCGGACATTGTTGCGTATCTTGTCGCTCAGAATCCAGTCTTGGACAGTTGCCATCCATTCAATCAACTGTAGGAACCCTCCATCTTCTGCTCTTACCAATCTGTACGTTGCATCTGAGCAGGCATCCAGGAATTCCCAATGAAGCATAGTCAGGAAACCATTTTGCATTTGGTGCAAGCGAGATATCGACTGTGAACGAGTTGAGCCATTTTCTAAAAAAAAATAAAAAGTTAGACAAAGACTTTTGATTCTGCCTCCACTTTATTATGGGGTGAAAGGTCATTCTTACCAAGAGTTTTTGGTGGTATTGGAGCCAGTTTGGAAACAAGGAATGTTAGGCCAATTATTTGCTGGATGAAGGGGACTCCAAAGTCTGGCAAGTCTTGGTAGTTTTTGTACTTTCCGCACAAGAGATCCTTTGCAATGTCAACGCGTTGCTTATTGTCGAATTCAGCGCCGTCGTCTTCCGTATCGGACTGATGCCTTGTGAAGAAACCAGTCTCGTCCTCAAGGTCTTCGACACGAACGCTGAGAATGTTGATCAGTGCCGCGCCCAAATTAATTGGTTCATCGATCTCTCCCGGAAGGGCAGCGGCACAGAGCCCGAGTATGTTTGTAATAAGTTTATCCCTGTAGTCCGTGTCACCAAAATTGAGGTGATGTTCGTCCATCCATTTCAGAACGTAGTCGATGCCCCTTTGAATCCCTTCTGGAGAGCTAGGTCGATACTTTCCTTCAGGTAGAATGAGACCAATGGTTCCGTTCATACGACCAGTTCCGTATTTCCTATGGTTAAGTTCCCCCATGTCAAAATACAATTTCCCGTAGAATGCTTGAGGAAGTGGAACAGCTTCTTCAAGCTCTGATCCCATTAGATGGCAGTCGTTTTCAAGTGCAGAACCCATTACTCTAGTAGGTACAGTTTGTGAATTGTGACCAAATGCCTCAGAAGTTGAACTGAAACTGAGTTCTGTTTCAAGTATTTGATGGAATATATACGCAGTAAAGATGTTCCGATTCCTCTGCCTTTCTGTTCAATTCTTGGGAGACAAAGAACTCTGGATATTCCCAGTTTCGCGAGTGCGTTCAAATCACTTTGTGTTACTTTGTTAATTGGGATTGACCAATCCACTTGGAAAGTTCGCTTTTGGTTTCTTATTTAATTTACTACCTGAAAATTAAATAACCGGATGAGACTTAAACCCCAGGCATTATTTATATCATTGCAGTGCTTCTAGAATCAAAATTGCCATTTATTGTCTGTTCTGTTCTACCAATCCCAAGTTACGATCTTCCACAGTTCTTCATATCCGGCCTTAACACTAAAACTTTCGGTACAATAAGATCGAATTACAGACAATGTGAGGGTAGTTCCGCCATAATAAGTTTGAACTTCCGAAAGTCATTGTAGTTTAACAAGTTTTTGCTACGGGTTCATCACATAAGCACCTGGGAGTTCCTGATTGGGTTTTCCGTGGTAATTCTATGGAAAGACGCACCTGTTTTATACTAAGCTGGTGGAATAACCCAAACAAAAACAATCCAATTTGGAAGCATTGCGTGAAAATTGGCCATTGACACACACAGTTCATTTCTACAAAGGATTCCCAGTCACTGCTCCTACCTTAATTGACACACCTACATATTCATGATCATGACTCCTCAGACACCACTTTTTACAATGGAATTACGTGGGAGTAGTTGAGTTATTTGCAGCCACACAATCTCAGGGATTGATACAAAAGTTATTCAATTCAATTAGATTTTTTTATTTCCCAGCTTTTCTGAGTAAGTTGTTAATCCAATTTGCACATTCGTCGATGCTGACTTTTCCATCTTTATTGGTGTCTGCCTCGTTGACGAAATCTTCAAATGAAGTGGATTTTATTTTAGAGTCGTGAATCTCAAGTAATTCCAGAAGCTCTTTAAATTCATCAGCCGAAATGAGCCCGTTCCCATCCTTGTCAGCACTGCTAGCTAAGACTCTGCCAGATTCACCAGTATCATGGGACACTTGAGCGATTTCTAGGAACTTGCTTAGTGGAACGAGTCCATCGTAATTCCTGTCCCAGAATGTTTTAGCCTTGTCAAGCTCATCGTCTACTCCGACCGTAACCCAACTTGTCCCTTAGGAGTGCTGGGACGTCACTGGATAAAATAAAATCTTCGGTTCTAGCTGTAGGCATACTTCGAAATGCCACTTTTAAAACTTCCAATTCCTCCGCTGTGAACGGTTTCGTATAATCGTGTTGCATTTCGAAAACTGTTGAAAATTTTAAGAACTGTGAAACTTGTGCTCACAAAAGCAGCTAAAGTTGAAATGCTGGAATTGTGTTTAATAGGGGTTTAATTAATACCAATATCTGACTTTGGTTATGTAATTTATTCATTACTAACAAGATGACCTTCAGGAGTTGCAAATTCACTCCGCATTTGTCTTTTTTAAAAATAAATAAATGTCATTTGACATCAGAAGTTAATTTATGACCTGGTTGTTAAACAAGTTTTTATTTTAATGCATCAAATGGAAGCTGTTTTACTTTAGTTTTATAATCCCTCTGCCTATAAGAAGCATTGAAGGGAATGTTTCTGGAAATAAAGTAATTTGATTGGTTAATTAACTTATTGTGTTGTATATTGGATATTTTTCATTCTTCTACGGTTGCAAAATCTGAGAAAAATTTTTATTCACGAAACCGGTTATTTACTAATTCAACTACGTAATCACTCCTTTGTGTATAATTTAATCAAGTTTAATTAATTAAGTTTACTTGCACACCGTAGCATCTGAGTTCGATTCAACTTCCACTACCATGTCTTGAAAGCATTTAAATTCCCTACATTTTTTAATAATTTTTTACCCCAGTTCTTTAGTGCTGATTTTCTAGCCTTTACTAGAAGTTAAGCTAGTAAACTAAAAAATTTTTATTAATTGTATGAAACTAGCATAAATGCAATTCCATTTGCAACATTGTCCAGAAGAATCAGTTTCGCTTTCCCTTCCATGTGGTAGAAACCTCCAATGTTTGCTTTCATAACAGGAAGTGAAGAAAGTTGTTTTGATAAAATGATTTTGTCCATTTGGATGAATGAGGTCATGACCCTTTGTGCTGTTGAATGAAACTCCCTTGACTTGTTGTAGATTTGGGACATCATGAAAGCCCCC
>VNWY01001047.1:0-22043 GCA_009869845.1 Pseudachorutes palmiensis | reverse complement strand
CAATTTTGTAATCCCTAACTTGTGTCTTCACTTGTTAGTGGAATTTTCTTGCGCCATTTTTCACGATTAATAAAGCCCTCAGTCAATTGTAATTGATTATTCAACTTCGTTTAAATCGTCGTTTTAGAATTATTCAACTTGTACTTCTTTTCATCGTGTTTGAATCACTTCAATCGTCACCATCGTCATGAATTCCCTGCATTTGAGAATCTTTGGAAATCTCTGCTCTCAATTTCTGGAACCGGACTGGAATTCGTGTAGACACAATGTAATGGTTCATTTATTTTGTGAATGTTCAAAAGTCTTACACAACACACACAATGTTACGTTTGTTTTGCACTTTTTAAGTTTTCCGAGAGAATGCAGTTGAATGCTTTAGCATTTAACGCTTAAGTCAAAAATCTTACTTGCTAGGGACCGAGTACAAATGAGAAAAAAGTAATTAGAAAATGAGAAAATTGTATATAGATAGAAACACGACATGATTCAATGATTTAGGAAGTCAATTGGTAATAAACACGCCAAAACGTCTTAATCTAAAATTTACATTTACAAGTACAATTTCAGTTCCCGTCACCATGAAAAATACTGTAGAAAAAGGGAATCTTTCGTCAAAACTTTTTAGAGAGCTGTTTGTCTTTACACGAGAGTGTACAAGTTGAGCAACTCTTTGAGAATTAAGTTTTTACAACGGAGCTTGGTTGGACGAAGAGGGTGGTCCAATCGGGCCCAAGTCAGTATTGTTCTTCAGAAAGTATCTGGAAATGTACAAGTTAGAATAAGAAATTAACTTCTCAGAAACACTTTATGTATAGTACTACTTACTTTTCCAACTTGGCAATAATATGCTTTCCGTAAGTGTATTTCCGGAGCTGAGCAAGGTGCGGGCGGATTCTCTGCATCAGCATCTTTCGTTGAGAAGGCTCAGCGACGTCGATCATTTTTTGTACAACGTAATTTGCGTATTGGTCCTTCATCATAATGTTCAGTGGACTCGTGGTTACACTGGAAAACAAAAATAATTCTAATTAAGTCAACTCTTACTCTCTCTGACAAAGAATGTCAAAAATATAGGTTTAATTTACCCGTTGTCGGTATTGTAAGCGGTCACTTCGTCGATGAGTACCGTTTTGTCTTGACGTGTGGCGTATGTTACACATTTTTCTACAACGTTAGAAGCGAACTTGTGCTGGGAGTATGAACAAACTTTTCCACGAACGATGGACACGATCTTCGTTTTGTCCTCTGGTTTTCCATGTTCTAGGATGTGTTGGACAACGTAGTTTCCATACTGGTCTTGGATCAAGGATTCTGCTTGTTCGTGGAGTTCTTCCAAAATGGGCTGAGTCTGCTCGAGAGTGCAGTGTTCCAGGATGCGCTGAATAACGCGGCACCCGTAGGGGTGAGTCGAAAGTGTGTAGATCTAAAAAGAAGCAGGAGAATATTTAAAATTCAGATTGTCAGATTGATGATTACGTGCAAATATTGTTTATGGCAGTTTTGCTTACCTGTCCATGAAAAGCACTTATAATAAAACTTAGGGAATGAGGATCAACGCATTCGATGCATTTTTGAACCACGTGATTTCCATTCTGGTCTTTTACACATTTGAGAACATGGCCATCGAGTTCACGAACAATTTCTTTTTGCATGTCCGGTCCAATGGATTCAAGAGCTTTCTGAATCACTCGGCATCCATACATTTGCAATGCGAGAGGGAGAACGTGTCCAAGAATCTTATTTGCCAGAGCCGTCTTTTGGTCTGGTGACCCGAATTCGAAAAATTTTTGGATGACATAGTTGCCGAAAACATCCGTCATGAGTGGATAAGCTGAACCAATAATTTCGCTGAAGACCAATGTCTTTTCCGTTGGCGTAGCTCTCTCAAGCTTCTGCTGAATGAACCTATCAAAATAAAATTATAATGAATAAAATTGAATCCAAAACGTACATTTCCATCTCTGATTTTACCTAGAGCCATGTTGATCTTGAGAAAATTCAACCATATGGTTCGTTAGGTCCCGGAGTTGTAAATTAGGAAAACGATTATTGCGAAAGTCTTCTAACAGTCTTGAACGCCCACTCGGCTTTTCAAGTGAGTTGGACTGGCGTCCAATTTTGGAGAGTAGCGGACTCGTTGCTCCAAAAAGTGCAGCTCCAGCGCGAAGTCCTTTGTCTCCAATCAGCCTTGAACCTCCATTCATCATCCCAGGTGGGGGTGACCCTGTCATTATCAACAATAAGTTCAACTCACGCATAAACATCCATAAGAACATTGACGAGACAAAGTAAACAAAACAAATCTTCCCGTGCAATCCAAAAGCACAATACTCTTAGAGAATGTGAGATGAGCAAGGAACAGGATTTAAGCAGATTAATTAGAACAGGATTTACCAATCGGGTAAGGACCAGGAGCCCATTTCCGTTCCGAGTCGAACGAGTCTCGCCTCAGCCCACCTGCACAAATCATTCCAGACCCGTCACCACTGAAACTTAAACTCCATGACCCCGCAACCATCCCATAACCTTCACAACTAAATCATACTTGTTCTCAGCCCAATAAGAAAACGAGCTCGATTAACGAGTAAGATATGAGGCATATGGTCCGTTAAACAGCATTGTTCTAAACCAGACTGAGTAGAGTATGTTCAGTCGCGAGGATACGGTTTAACAATTAAAAGTTAGTGACCTGCCACAATGGATGAAGCATTTTGAGAAGCAGGATTATAGGCCGGAGCAGCCCCATATTGTGGATTCAGACCAAAACCTCCCGTCCCTGAGACACAAAGTGGAAAGGAACCGTGTAATTTCTTTTGATTCAGCTAATTCAAACCGTCAACACGCCCAAACGCTGATTGTGTCAAAGCAGAGCACAAAAAGAGGAAGCCGGTCTCAAACCAGTAAAATAATAAATGGAATTTTACCCGGACTGTTGACCAAGATGGACGACGGTGAGAGAAGTCGGAGTGGAGTTCCTCCACGTCCATGACCCATGACGAGACCTCCATTTTGGTCATAGTAAGCTGGAATCACTTGGTACTGTCCACCTTGTGCATTTAGCTCATTTCCAGTAGGACTCAGAGGGCGTCGTCCACCATTCACTTGACCAGTGGCTCCGATTATCCCAGCGGTAGGATAAAGTCCCCATGGTGTCATCCCATACACACCATGGTACCCTGGCATAACCGCAGACCCTGCAATGAAAAATAAAACAAAATGATCATGAAGTTAGAGTGACAGACCATGGGTTGTAATTACATTTGAATTCCTTCCCAACCATTGAAGCTCGGAGCAATTTACACACTTCCGAGATTTCATCAAAGGAATAGTCCCACGTGTACATCGTAGGAATTTCCTTTTTTGTCTCATTTTAAATTCATCAAAACCAACTTTCCAAAAGGAGAATTAGCTAAATTGAAATTATACGCACGATAGGGACTATACTAAACTGCGAGTGAAGTCAAAAGAGACAAAATGTTACTCAGTAAATGGGTCAAAAAGTTCAGCAGAAAAGTTGATTGTCTGCTAATTTGGCGATACAATGACAGATAAGTCTCTTGTCGTGTCCTGAGATTAATAAAATCCTTTGGACTTCCAAAACAAAACATTATAAGACATGCGTAGTTTTATCCACGTCGAGTTAATGACATCTTTTTACAATTTATCCTCTACGCATATGGGATAAATGAGGAAAAATGAAAGCGTTGGACTCGAAAGCTGACATAAATTATGTCTCGTCGGTCAATTAAGCGAGCTTTCTTCGATATTTTGAAATCGAAATTCCCAATGGAACTCGTCCACAATGTGAATATAGAAGGGAAACATCTTGTTTGTATTACACTGTTAACTCACCTGCTGGAATAAGAGCGTATGGCTCCTGTGCATTAATGACGTATGGACCCATCGGATACGCTGTTGATCCAGGAGGAAGTCCTGCCGCTGCTGAAAATAGAAAATTCATTCAATCCATATGAAAACCAATCAGGGATGAAGTCGACGTAACGTACCAAGTTGTTGTTGCTGTTGTTGGAGATACTGCTGCGGAAGTATTGACATCGCTGCCCCATTCCCATTGGCTGCCTGTCCATTGTGATTTCGAAATAACTATTAAGAAATAACAAAACCATTTATCAGAAAATGATGAGGGATCCGTGATTCGCGTATATAAAATTAGCACTCAATGTGAAACAATAAAGTGTCGAATAGCTTTATTACAAAAGGCAAAGGGGGGAGTATCGCTTAATTCCACAAATTACCACCTTTAAGCTTAGAAAGAGGCCAATTATAACTTTGCTTTCAAAGCAAAAGTCTTCTCAATAATTAAATGAAAGAGAGCCCTTTCCAATTAATTTACATGAGAGGGATGACATGAAACTACCATTTGTAAACAAAAGGAAAAACCTATTTGCCATTTTATACAAAAGCACAGGAATAAATTAGAGCTTCTACTTCGTCTACTTCCCAGGTTTATTCACAGCTCGAGGAAAAACACAATTGACCTTCTTCCGTTAAATTTTTACAGAAATAAATTAGCATACATTTCTATAAAAGAATTCAATGGCCGACGTTTAAAGGGAAGTGGGTGTGTGCCAAAATTACTGAAAACATCCATATTTTTAAGAACGTTGAGGTCGCGGGACGTGAAAAACCGATGAAATCCACTCTTTCGAATTCGAAAACATCGAAATCGAATATGCAGAGAGAGAAAACTCATCAAATTGAAATCCTTTTCAGTGAGAGC
The DNA here is from genome assembly GCA_009869845.1 of Pseudachorutes palmiensis. Taxonomy (NCBI): domain Eukaryota; kingdom Metazoa; phylum Arthropoda; class Collembola; order Poduromorpha; family Neanuridae; genus Pseudachorutes; species Pseudachorutes palmiensis. Next base: position 17,302 of record VNWY01001047.1, on the reverse strand, counting down.
CATTGTGTCGGCACCACTCTTAATTAAAACTTTAGTTTTAATTAAGCATTAAATCAAAAGTTTTATGGCTGTCGTCAGCTCTAGGATATCAGGGACAACGGGAAAGACTGGGAAGGTCTTGTTTTTCCTGTCCTTCCTCAACGTCAACCTACTTCCAGTGTCTCAACTAATGGTCAAGTGCAAAATAAAACTATTAGTAAATGAAAAAAGCCAACATTTTCCTAATGTAAACAATCTTTAAATTAATGTATGTATTGGAAACAGTCAACAGTCATAATTTCTCGTTTCACAAAGTCAGGAAAGAAGTCTGACCAGATGAAGCAGGACTCAAGCCAAATTGTGAAATTAAGCCACACATCATATAATTGTACTGATGTTGTCCTGCTACTGCAGTGACTTTCATTTTGGCGATAGATCAGTCACCCTGATGATTTCGTTAACCGTAATTCCATCGGACGTATCTCTTTAGAGATGATAACTGAGGCGTATACGTTGAGACGCTGTCATTCAATTAAGGTCCCATGAACTTTTGCCGTAAGGCCCGAAAACAATTTAGACGTAACCTGCCAGTCACCCAGAAATTTCATTTCCTTCTCTAGTTTCATCTTCCAACCTGATCCTCCTTTAATTGTCACTCCACTTCCCTTTCATCTTGCCTGTCTCTTCCATCTGAACTACTTTCGAGAAACATGATATGAAATATCATTTTTGCAAAGGGAAGCATATTCTGCAAAGTGAAAGACAAGATGAGATGATAATTTCCCTAATTCTCAGTTCCAAATTAAGCGGAAGCAGCACTTGGAAAATTGTGAAAAATAAAAAGTTATTAAGGCCGATGACGTTTACAGGTTGGACGAATTCATTAGAGCCCACGGTGAAAATCGATTGAATTGTGGTAAAAACTCCTCCGCACAGACTGGAAAATTAGACGCTCTCTTAAATGTAGCGATACGGCCTTCGAACGGCAAGAGAAAGTAGAGAAATGCGATCAAATCAAAGACATGTACACATATGATATTGAGCCCAAAATTACAAAAATTTTATCCTCCACAGGAAATTGTTTAGAGCTCTTTGCCAAACAAATTATCTGGCAATTTTCACAGCGTTTTGATACATGAGGATGACGAAATAAAAAGCTTAACTTTCACTCAAGAACTATTACTGAATGGGGACGGCACGGTGATGACAACTTTGAAGATGGCACGTGCTCCTTAGGCTCCTTGTCAATGTCATTTTCCAACAATTCAAAACAATACGAGGAGCTGCCAATTTTCCTGCCTACAACAATGAAGAACAATGTGCAATTATTGGGCCTACGGAGGCATCTCATCAAATCTAAAGTATCATCATTACATGCTCCTAATAATCGAAATGGAGATAATAAGGACAACAATGCCATTAGGGACACCTCAGTAAATGCCTTTATACCTCACCGCATTTACGCTAATGAACCTAAAACTCATCTCGCTGCTCAAGATACAAAAATTCTGTGGTCTAATATGCAATTCCAGAAATTACAGAAAACTTGGTGCTTGCAAAGTGTAGTCACTTTCAGAATTCAGAAGCCACCAATCATTGACCATGTTAATGGAATGAGGACAAGCAAATTATGTCATAAAAATTACTTTTACGTTCTTTTCAAAAGTTTAAAAAATTTTGTGTGTGAGATATTAGCTCGCAGCATGAACCTGTCAGAAATTGCTTTACACTTTACACACTTTAATAAAAATCCAAATTTCAAAGAGAACGGGGATGAAAGAAACAATTAACTTTCAGTTCAGAAGACCGGTTTTGCACGGAAAAGGATCTTAACGGAATTCATAGCGGTAGATATTACAACATAAGACTTGGGATCCAGTGTAACTATATTTCAAATACTGCAAATCCTTTGATCTAAAATACAAATCCACACCTGAACAGTGGCATATTAGTGACCAAAAGCCAAAAGAATGTAAAAACCAAATGTAGTTATGCTATTGGCATTTACAAATAAGGGTTAAATGAGATACCTTAACCAGTTCCTTCGGTATCACCGGACCCACCGAATGGTGGAGCCCGATGAACCGCTTCGTCATCAACTTGACCATGAGCAACGCGTGTGAGGTGAAATGAAGAAGATGCTTTGTACACTTTACAAGAAATGCTCGTTAGGAAAGTCTCACCACCGTGGCTTTCACCACTCCAGAAATTCAACCTTTGTCACTTTTAGAACAAGATCCAACTGTCTTTGAAACGCAGAAACTATCTCAACCTCAATGAATTATTTTGCGGGATGTCACCCCGTCTTTGTCTTGTCACTTAAAATCAACCTGTCCCATCCATTGTCTTCGTAGTGTCACTTATTCTGACAGATCCAAATCGACGATCGAACTGATAAGGTTAATGACTCTTCAGAATAACACCAAGGCACGGTGATTATTGGTGTTTACTTCACACAATGTACTCGCCACTAAAGGGTTTGATATGAATCACAAAGTTACAGCACTCTGTGGTTATTGACAAAACAATTAAAAGACAAAGATCCACAATCTATAGATTAGCGATCAGGCAATTTTGTTATTCTTTGCTTCCAAATATTATTGCTTCACTCCTTGTCTTCCCTTCACTTAAGGATGCCAAAAGAAGGAATGGATTCTCGCCAATTGGCGTCAATGGTCAAGCTTCCGTGAGTGCACTTAACAAACTAAAGTTTTCCTCTTCTAGAAATATTAATCGAAAGGCTCAAGCAAGCATGCAAGGGAAATAAAACAATGCACCCAAGCAGGAGGAACTTATTAAGATCCAATTCCTTCTTCATGTGAAAACAAAAGAAACTTGGGGATCTTCTTCCATTTATTTCCTTCCTACACTAACTACTCGACCAACAAGTTTTCACTTTATTCGAGATGCATTTAAGCTGCAAAACGTTAAAGGGGCAAAGAAGGTGAAAAAGTTTAGTTTAGTTGTGAAAATAAGAAGAGTGAACGGCCGTTATTCATCTTTTAAATGTTTAAAAGCGCATCAGCTAAACCGAGTTGTTGTAGTCTGACCCCAATAACTTTGCCATATGCGCTAGCGTGCAGTCTGTCAAATCATGTCATTCAATTTGAGTCCAACTTCATTGATTCCCTGGAGCCATCGATTCGATTTTTCAAAATGAATTTATTCTAATCAACTAGAATTCCCTTAATCCCTGATTATAACGAGTTCCATTCAACCCAATACGCAACGAAGGGAGGAATTGGATATTGGGTGAAAAAAAATGTCTTTCATTTACTGAAAAATAAGGAACGAACCCAGACGCCTGATACCAGAAATAGATATCCAACCAATCTCTTCCGGCTGAAGTTTTGTCCAAATGGAAGAAAGGTTCAAATGACCCTTGAATTCGCAAATGTTTGCGAAACCTAAGTCGACGAGTAAACGAGCATCCCTTTGTTGGAAATGAAAACCATTGTTTGGACGGCGGTGGTCGTACTCTACATTTTATGACTGCGCTACTGCCATCTACTCTGTTGATTTTCATACCAATCGTGGACCTCTCTTTATCTCGAAGGGAGGAATTGGATATTGGGTGAAAAAAAAAATTTCTTTCATTTACTGAAAAAGAAGGAACGAACCCAGACGCCTGATACCAGAAATAGATATCCCACCAATCTCTTCCGGCTTAAGTTTTGTCCAAATGGAAGAAAGGTTCAAATGACCCTTGAATTCGCAAATGTTTGCGAAACCTAAGTCGACGAGTCCACAATCATCCCTTTGTTAGAAATGAAAACCATTGTTTGGACGGCGGTGGTCGTACTCTACATTTTATGACTGCGCTACTGCCATCTACTCTGTTGATTTTCATACCAATCGTGGACCTTTCTTTATCGCCAAGATCAAAACGTTTAAGTATGACGTTCATCCGAGAAACAAAGTAAAAAATCACCAGACTTTAAAATGCGAGAATGTTTTTCGTGCTCTGTTTGACAGGCACGAAGACGGATAGCCGAAATAAAGCTGTTTATGCATGGTCATCTAATAGTGAATTGGGAAAATCAACTTCATCTGTCTTCTGTGCTTGTGCATGTTTGGACGAAGTTGAGAACATCAATGGCCAAGTTTTGAAATCAAATGAGGATGACTCGTCGTGCGCGCGTGTTAAAAGTTCAAAATATTTCCTTACTTGCTGCTGCTGCTCGCCATAAGGTGGTAGAGGATGTTGGTGCGGATGCATCATGTGTGCGCCTATATTTGCATATGGTGACTCGTATCCAACTCCCACTTGGTGTGGACCTCCGGTCTGAGGATCCATTGGAAGTTCAAAGCCGTCCAGTTGTCCAGCATGTGACATGGTATGATGAACAGAGTGACCGTTGAGTCCTGGATGTCCCATCCCAGCCATCATTTGTGCGTGGACATCGTCTGGTCCAATCGGAATGAGAGACTGATTCTTATCATCATGAATGTGAATGGAAATGTGTTGCCCGTGGATTGAATGTGCTTGATGGGAAAGTGATTGCTGCTGTTGATGCATAGGAATCAAGTTATGGGCTCCAGGCTCTTCTCCCAATCCATTCTGTGCGACACCGTTCTCCACTTCCTTCTTGACGTCGATCTTTTCCTTTTCGTCCTGGAAAAACAGGAAGGATTGAGTTTAAGGAAATGAGTTTGAGCAGGAAATTGAAAAAAAAATAGCACTTACAATTACTAGGCTTCGCATTCGAGTTTCCAGGTCTTTTGTGTTAATTGGAGACGCTTCTCCGAGCATATACTCCACCATCTTGGTTGGAAGGCCCCGAGTTTCATTCGATCGCGGTGACATGATTGAATTGGGATCTGAAAATCCTCCAGGACGTCTGGAAAGACCTATAGTCCCACCAACATGATGCTCTGAAAGTAATAACAAGAATCAAATTAAATCCAGCTGAGAGATATTGATTAATGATTAATCTTAAATCTTAAAGCTATGAGCGGGAGCGGGATTTAGCTACAGAAACAGAACCTACCACGAACCATAGTAAAGGCACTGTGAGGAGAAACCTGGAAACTCGACTTGTCCAGATAACCTCACCAGGAATAATGCCGCATCAACAAAATTGGCATAAATGTATCATCAGCAAAGGTCGCTGCTTACGGTACAGAAGCTTACCCCAGCAGGAGTAAGTTTTATACGAATAAAGACAAATTATTGGGGGCTTGCGATCGGTAGAGAAAATTGGCACATCACACAGGTAAAAACAATGCCTATTACATTTAAAAGTCATGTCAGATTTACATATCTGCATGACTGATCCCTGTCACTAACTGAAGTTTCCAATAAAGTCTAAAATTCCAAAGGTCATTGAATTTATTCAGTTACATTTATTCAGCTTTTCTTCCATCCGAGGAATCCATTCCTCAATACCCGTTTAATTATCACAAAATTAAAATATCCTTTCTACATTTCCTCCAGAAGTTGTTACACACTCGGTGGTGTCAGGGCTGTTATGACATATGCTAATTAGCTGGACATTTTCCACGTCCAGCTCCATAAAACGCCAAACCACCTAACCACAGATTGAGGATGAGTTTCAAAATGCGCTAAATGTCCGTTGTTCCCAAGATCCATTTTCATTATTCATTATGCCTGAAGGAATCAAACGCAGAGTACAAAAGTTAAAGTACAGAGAATCTAAAAGGATCCATTAGCAATATGATACTAAATCCAAGTTAAAAGCCTACAGAAATTGACAGTTTTGGGACTGGTTTCATTGTTAGCTCCTGTGTTGGATTTTCCTTCCGTTGTGTTTGGAAGAGTTCATAAACTTCCTTTCTCCCTGCAGACAGTTCTATCCGTCCAGACCTCTTTAGTGCCTTAGCTGGCTTTTACTGAATCCAGGAGTAATCGGAATCCTGGAAACCTCGACAAGAAGGGAAGGAGTAGAAGACGAAAAACGAGGGTTGGATGTTCGTTCGGATGAGAACAAAGAAGATGAGGATTTTTGGTTTGGATCCGCCGAATGGGAGACTTGGCATCACCCTGGCAATGCCTTTGCCTTGGCATTGATTCACTTGAATTTGGGCAGTAGTCGAGGGAGACGTCGTCGTCGTACCCTAAACTAAACCCTACTAGGGCCCAACCATATGGATCTTAGCCCAGGCTCAGAAAAATAACAAAATGAAAAACTCAAGTTCAAACAAAATGATAGACTCTAGAGCCTAGAGAGAATCCTACGAAATTGCAAGTTTTTGTCAAAGCTTTCTTTAAATGGACACTTCCGCTTATTCGCAAAAAGTCCTTGGAAAAGGTACAAAGAGGAAATCCCAAAGGAAGCCACGACACGGTGATCATCCACCTGCGTCCTGCCCATATTTTATAATTTGGATTGGAACAAAGTTATCATTAGTAGACCAAGGATTAGATGACTAAAGGGCAAAGAAGCAATAAAAATTGAGTCGTAATCGAGAATTCACTTCATTATTACGCAAGATGTAATTTGATCCCTATTGCAGCAACTGTCTATTTTCTGAATGACAGAGTGATGACAAAACCTTCAAAGTCAATCACTTAATTCTATTGGTTTTGAGTTTTTATGGAAGGATGAGGAACTTAACCTCAACTTTGAACTGATGGCTATATAATGACAAATCAATCCGACTTATGGGATGACAGAGAGGATGTCTTGAAGACAAAGAAACTCAAGCTTACTCCAATCAATAAACGGAATGAGACGATGATAAGGAGTCAAGAAAGAACCATTGTCTATAATTAGGAGACTGTTAAGTTAATTGGAGTCAGCGCTGATTGGGGGACCCAGCATCGAGCATCCATGATTGGAACTGACCCTAGACTAGAAACAAACGCAAACCAGCTAATCCCCTTGGCCTTCTTATGACTTGTTCTAAAAGTCACACCAGCAACCTCAGCACGTCGACCATGGCCGCTTATGGCTTAAGAATGCCATTACTCACCAGCATTTGTTGACCAAGTTGCATTTCTCCACATACGATCTCCAATGTATTTGTCCTCTTTGTTATCATCTGCATCCCATATCTTCTTGGCTGTCAACTGTATAGAAAAGGAAACAAAATGGATCAATAATAAAGTACAATTTAGCACCAAAGCTCTGACTGATTGAGAGCTATGACACTGGAGAGCATGATTAAAACACCCCCCAGTAGCTCACATTACTTAGTTTCATCATTGCTTCAACGTTATTAGCCTCGTAAGCTAGAAAAATACCATCGATGGACAAAGGGAAGGACGTCAATTCAGCTCTAAGGAAGAAGAGAGTTAAATCTAATCAGCTTTCTCCTTGTCAGCCTCCTTGTTTGAACAATGAGTAAACATGCGCCCTTCTAAAGTTCTAAAAGTTACCAGAGCCTTCTAAAATATACCCCGGATCCCAGCAGCATCGTAGCGGAAGCATATCTTAATTAAAATGTCCGTCTCTCCCTAATTCTAAAATGGAGTTTCAGTTTTCCAGTTCATCCTACCGGATTTGATCCAAAGCCTTGAGAATTTAATGATATAGCTCGAAGCCAGTCACCGGACGACAGAGCCAAAGGAGATGATTGAATCTCAATATTGTAATCATGATTGGTGCTTGGAAATTGTAACTTTTTGGTGAGTGGCGTGTAAGGTAAAGCCTACCTTAATTTTTCTGTGGGTAAAACTCTAGCTATTAACCTTGGTTCCGGGCAATGCTTTCGTCCACCACGGACTCGGGAAAAAAATATTTCTCTTTTTATGGTATGTGTGGATGCATATGAAGGTAAAGGAGAAGACAAAGAAGAGGTTGTTATACTTTGTGCTATGACTGGAATTGAAACAAAGGGTAATTATAATTAAACTTACGACATCAGCTGCTAGTTCCTTCATAGTTGTGTTTACATTAATTAGTGACTTGACACTGTACACCTAACGGGATAAAAGTATAAAAATGGAAAAGCTTTACACGGAGATTTACAGTGGAGAGAGGGGAACTGCACAAGGTAGAGTGGCGGAGTCCGACTGAAGCCGGGAATTCTTCTTCTCCCTCTCCTGCTGCTGCTCCAGCCATCCAACAGAACAGGCAAAAGGAGCCAAAAGTCTCCTTTCCATGGACACCAAAAACATCAAAATCCCCCTTGGCAGGGCACCACTCATGTTGCCACAATCACCACACAATCAGACCTGGTCTCCTGGTCAGGACATCAAACACACCAAAGGGCTCACCAGCTGCTCAAAATATAGAAATAATGGATTAGTACACTAGTACCTATAGCTAGTAGTACCAGACACAAAGGCCGTTCATCCTTCGTCTTCACAACTTTGATGCACTTTATGATCAATGACCCCTTTTATTCTTTGTCTTTCAGGTGACCTTTACATCCATTACCTTTACTTTAGGAAGGAGGACACATAGGACTATAGGGGTTACAGCGTTACAGGTAAGTCTATAAGTCTAAAAGCTATGGGAATTGTAGCTTTTAGACTTATAGAAAGGGCGCACTGCTCTTGACCTTGACAGGGACTCTGTCTCAAGGTCTCACGCGCCAACCCTTAACAAGGATGTTGTGTGTGGTTTTGACAAAGTTGGCAGACTGTGAAGATCTTTTGGCTCTTGTTTAGTCTCCCTTTAGTGTAAACTAACTATTAGTTTAGTTTATTATCAGTTGTGAAAGACAAAAGAGTCAATTAAAGCCTTTTAGGTTTAAGATTTTGCAATTTATAGTTACCATATTTGGGATTCAAAAGAGAATTTGGTGATGAAATTATAGGGATTTGGCATTGAGAGTATTTGGAGCGTAAAAGTGATTAACCGGAGCTTTAGTAGTTGATTGGATTCGGGTATTCCATGATAAATTTAGGAAGAATCAGATGTTACTTTCTCCTGTTGGGATTTCCGATGAAAAAAGAGAATAAAGCTTGATGGGAAAGTTTTCTGCCTCATGCATGAGGCCGGCATGGCATGGCAAGCGGAGTCAGGCAGGAGTGTCGGGGAAAATGATGAGAATTCTCCCCACTCGCGCTTTCACTTTTCCTGCGCGCTCCGCTTTCACTTCAACCCCTTTCCCTAAGTTAAGATTAGAATGTTTTTTTTTTCTGGAAAATTGAACTTACGGTGTTTTCACCGTGAGCTTTACTTGACTCATCTGGTTAGTCATGAAACTTCCCCAATTTCCTGCTTCCCTTTTATGCCTGGAACAAAAGTTGGAATAGAAAGAATAGCTGATTGATTTTAAGTGACTAAAATAAAGTCAGACAAATTGGATAAACTTGCACTTCTCTGAATTAATGTTACGGTGATTAACGGAACTATGCCTGAACTTTCGCTTTATCCAACTGTTATCAAGATGTAATTTTAACTTTCCTAGAATCCCAAATTGAATTCGGGATATTCTTATACTGTGGAGCTAAAAGTTTAGCAGAGTTGCTAACTCAAGTCTCTCGTTTGCCTATATGTTCAGCTACTCCAATTTATAGGAAATTAACAAATAACTCTTAGCAGTACTCATGGTTGTAGGCTATGACTGGAGGAAGAGGATGTGAGACGAAGGGGATTAGACACTCGGAAAATATTGGGAAGCATCTCTGCCAGCCGATTGAAGACGTCCTCAGAAATATTCTGCGGTCAGACACAAAGGGATGCATTTTTTAGTTAAAATGTTGAGAAATTAGAATAGAGATTAGCATTTACCTTCGGCGCAAGGAATTGCAGGTTCTTCATGTCTGAACCACCCCAAGAAGTCATCTCAATCACTTAAAATCAATTGAGAAATTTTGTCAGACATGTGTAGATTATAACTAAAGCTTAGGATCTAATTAATCAAATAATCTGTACTTACTAAAGCCCTTTACGCATTTGTAGACTAGTTCCGCACGCCGATTACACCACTGAACGGTCATGAACTGGAAGGCAAAAAATGGGTTTTCTCAGAGCTTTTTATAAATTCACTTTTACATTTACACATTTCTTACGTCAGACATCTCGTGAGCTAATAGTGCTGGAATGGTAATTGTAGTAACATCTTGCAAGCATGCCGTTTTCAATATATTCCGAAGGCCCAGTATCACAGGATCCCTTGAGTTAATTTCCACTGCAAGATGAAAAACAGGAACTGAATCTGAAAATTCCTAGAGGACAAATGTTTACTTTACATTTATGAAGAGCTAGAGGGTCCACAACAAGATGGAAAATGACATGGACTCCGTTCAGATTGGAATGTCGCGTAGTAAAAAAGTCTCCAGGCTTCAGATTTTTAGGACGAGATTCGAGCTGAACTTCAACATTGTCAAAATGGAACTCGGTGGTTTGCTGACAGAGTTGAATCAGATCTGGATTTTACAAACAACATTATTATTCTGGATGTTATACACGTTTCCGTTAGTTTAAATTACCTTTGGTGCTTCCAGTGTAATTTGAGAGTTCCGGTTCCACAAGTTGGACAACGCCAGAGAGGTCCGATGAGTAGAGTGAAATTGCGGTCTGAAGTCTTTGTGGACTGATTTCACGAGATGACTCGTTCTTAAATCGTAGAAAATCCATGGGGTGACAAGATAGGAGCCGAATGTTGTACATTTGCTTCATTTGTGACCCAAGATGAATTGTAAAGCTTTCTTGTAACATGTTGTCATCACTGCTATTTGTAGCTTCCTCTTCTTCAGATCCGTAACTGATCATCAGAGAGTCATCGAATCGGACAGAATGCTTCTTTTTCATTTTCTTATCTTGCGTCTGATTCCCGTCCCCTTGAAGGTAATATTCCTCATATGTAGCCAAAATCCAATCCTGGAACTCTCTCTTCTGTGTCACATTTTCGCTCTCAATCAAGCTTTCACAGCGCGTTCGAACCATGTGAATGTCATCAAAATGCGTGGCTGCTAGCGAGTTGACATCCCTAGCAGCGTTCCCATCACCCTGACTGCATGATGCAACTGCACTTGACATTTCCTTCGTTTGCCTAAAAACATACACAGCAGTGTGAATGCTCAATAAAATAGAATTGATTTTTACTTTTCAGTTAGCCAAGCAAGTTCTTGATATTTCAGTCGATGCATCTCACGTATGACAGAATTTAGTGCACTCTCCTTCCTCAGCACAGCTCCAAGCATTGGAGAATGCACCAAGGCATGATACGCTTCAGCAAACACCAACTCGTTACCAACCACTTCAGGATCACTGTATTGCAAAGTTTCCTGAAAACAAGCAATAATTTGTTAGATACATATAACCCCTGCGCTTATATTTTCTAACCTCTTTATACGCCTTCACCCATGCAGCAATCCTCTCTTCCGCCTTTTCAGGATCCAACTTTACAGCGTTTATCATGGACTCGTAATTCTCCACCTTTACAAATTCAGTAAGCTTCTCTGAAAGTTCTAAAATAAACACAGGTTTTAATTTTGCCAATTAGTATACCCAAATTTTTTTTAATAGAAAATCCTTACCATCTTCAACAAATAAAGGCAATTTGAACGATGAAATTATAAGCTGTACCAGCTCTGCGATTCCAGTTTCAGGGAAAGGCAGCTGTACCGGGATTTGTATCTTGTAGCATTTGTCTTGAATCCTTAATTCGGTTTTAAAAACGCAGTCATCCACAGCTGTTGCAGCAGAAGAGTCCATGCCCACGGTGTTCACGAATCAGCGGTTAGAATAAACGGTTAAGCCCTGAGCCCCTGAGGGCTCCTTCAAGTATAGCGGAACTTCGATAAGGTCCTTTCTGCTTAAAAAAAAAGACAAAGTCATTAAAATTGGTAGCATTAAATCCTTTGCATAATCTTAACAATTGATTATTTCAGTCTTACAAGAATAAACGTTAACACTGATCCGAATACTTTTGAAGACTTTCACCGGGTCAAAAGCGCCCAGCTCGGATCCTGGGCTTCCGATGCGGATACTTGTGTGCTAAAGTCAAACCAAGAAATTATCCAAATTAGCGACAGCGACTGGACAGGCGTGTTTAATTTGTGAAATTATACAGTAGCAGTAATACCTTTGACTTCACCTTGACCTTCACTGACCTTCTTCAGGTAAGAATTCTTAACTTCCGGAATCGGGTAGTAAAATTTCGCGAAGATTTTCCTTTGTTTTTTCCGTAATTTTTTAAGAAATAAAAACACCCCTTCTGAATTCCCGCCGAGTGGAAATTCAAATTATTCTGGAGAAAGCAAAGGACGCCAAGTCGTGTTCTTATCCACATGAAATTAACAAAATCGTAAACGATTGTTTTAACCTATCCTAACCTAATTCAAAAGCAAATTAATTGAAAATTGGATGCTTATTCTTGTAGTCTTTACACCCAGTTAAGTATTGCATCTAAACATTAATTATTGCAGTTACTACTGATTCAAAGGAAATTGTCAGTCCAGTGAGATTTAAGATGGCAGTACCTGTATGAGGGTTGAGAATAAACTACAATCGCCTTTTTTTATTACAATTTTTGGTGTAATCGATGATTGCTAGTTAGTTAATTACCACAATTTCTTCATTGGTTGAGTTTAATTAAAGACTAAAATGTTTTGTATTCTTTTAGATGAGTTTTGTCAACAGGAAGGAAGTAGTCTCGGAAGGGGACACTGTCATACTGTTCCTGTCTGTGAGTTCAATTCATGCTCTAGAAGTATGTCCCACGGTCTTGGGAAAGCACGGTTACTCTGTCGAGAACAAATTCCAGTGCTCGTACGGAGCACTTCCGGTTTATGGATCTTGTTGGGAAAAAGTATGGAAGCAAAATTATTCTCCCAAAGGGGTGGGCCTACCTCCTCCATCCTACATGCGAATTGTGGACAAAGGCGCTTCCGCATCGGACACAAATTATCTACACACCGGATATCAGGTACAAATGCTACCCCTTTTGACAAATCCGAAATGCTTTTGCGCTCGGTGACTGAATTTTTTGTATCTTTATAGCATGATCCTGATGGGGTTGGACTTGAAACCAGGATGCGAAGTGTATGAAGCAGGTATTTAGTTTAGTTTGTATTGCAACATTTTGACGGATTCTGAATATGATGATTAATTTTTATATAGGAACGGGAAGCGGTTCCTTGTCCCATGCAATTACCCGGGCAGTGCAACCAACAGGTCATTTGTATACATTTGATTTTCACGAGCAGAGAGTTCAACTGGCTCGAGTTGAATTTCAGGTAAAGTAAAACTCAATTATTATTAAGTTACATAAAAGTGATTTATGTCCTGAATTTCGTGCACTTCATCATCTCATCTGCGGTTAGTGTAAAGTACTAAATGGCAAAAACAATACCGATTTGATAAGCACCTTTGCTTAAGAAATAATATAAATAATGTTAATAATATACAAGAAACTAATGGAAGCTTTTCAAGAAGTCAACTTTACACATTTTCTCATAAAGAGTGGGACATGAGAAAATGCAAATTACATTAACTATTAAGTTACAGTTTGGGATGAACATTAATTTGTATTTCAGAAACATGGGTTAAACCAGTGGGTGTCTATCGAGCAGAGGGATGTTATTTCAGACGGTTTCCCATATCCTGGCAAACAAATTGATGCGGTGTTTCTAGATTTACCGAATCCTTGGGACGCTGTTACTCATGTTCAACGCGCCTTGAAACGAGGTAAGAAAACTAAATAACATGGCTTCTATATAAACAACTAATCCATCATGAAAATTGTGTTTGGCGAACTGACAACCTCATCAAACATGAACTTCAGCTTTCGCCAGTTGAAGTGTGTGTTTTCTTTTTTATATGAAACTTTCTCCATTTCTGATCCCTCTGAAAAGGCGAGGGCGTGACGCCTGTTCTCATTTAAGACAAGATGACAAGAAGTTTACTGAAGTCTACCTTTGACATCCGTTTATGTTTAATTAGAGGAACCACAGGACTAAAACACATCACTTCCAGTTCCTTTCGACGCTTTGGCTCCAGACAACTCTTAAATTTTTTTATACGGGTATTCAAAAGGCATAACAAGGCAAAGCCTTTGAAGACATGTAATTCCACTTGAGTCGCCACAACACTTGCATATTCGTAAACCGAATAGAAATTACGTGTTGATTACTATAGTTAAGATTTTGGATTGATGCTGGTTCAGCGCTTGTGACTCGGTCTTCCCATCATCTTTACTGAGAGAACTTGATTCGGCTTTGTACCCTCAGCCAGGGATTTCATTCCAGTTTTTAAAAATAAATTAGTTATAAGAGTGTTTCATCGTACACGGTAAATCAGTGGAATTGAGGTGAAAGTCGTATTTAAAACGAAAGAAATTGTATGCGCATGGCATAGCCATGTCAAGTTGACACAAATGTCAGTCACTTTTTATTCGTTGAAGCCAGTTTACAAACTGATCATCTCATGAGTCATGACTTTACACCATTTAGCTAGGACAATGACAGTTCAATTAGAATAAAAATGAACAAAAGAGCGACTGGTCATCGACCTATTTACGCCTGATGGTATCAGAAATTGTCATGATTTATAGAGTCATATCCGAAATTCGCATTTAAGTTGACTTTTGCTAACTGAAACACTATATGGTTCATTTTATAACCATTACTTAATTCGTTTTTTTGAATGAGCACTGGAGACAGACTGCCCAGGTAGCCATAATTACGCAATTGTATGTAAAGTAGTTTTATGTGGTGTAAATGTGTGTGAATTCATCAGCTTAAAATTACAGGCATTACATTAACATTAGGATTGCATTAAAAGTAGAAGATGTTTTCCATTTTCCTCTGATTTTACGATAAAGTAGGCGTTTAGGAGTCTCTCCCTAAAAATTATCACTCATTGTTGTGAAACCACTATTGTTACAAGTGCATTGTTATCAGTCCTTTTCTTTCAATTTTAAACAGTCAAAAATTAACAAAGTTGCCCTCATCGTCGTCTTTAACTTTTGTGCAGTCCTCTACCAAAAGATTTGCGATAAGAATCCATTACAGAGTAGCACTTCAACTTCTTATTCGGATCGCTCCAGAATGCAATTTTGATTAAACTTCAACCTTCATTTTAGTGAAATGCTTTTCACACTTTCATAAAAACAATTCTACAGTCAATTGACAGCTTTTGACACCTTTGAGTTTTCAAAAGCTTTATTTTTTATCTACTCAGGTTTAGCCGGATTTGTGTCTAAACTTTTATACATTTTTGTGTTTCTCGGTGTAATGAAACGGAGCTGGTTTCTTCTAATACGGGTTTTCGGAATAATTGCCACTTTACGTTACATCCACCTCATTTTGAATGATCCTTTAAAAGTACGCTCCTGACGGAATTAAACTTGTTTTTGGATGACCCCGGCGCCGATTAACAGATTCATTTTCGGTCTTTGGAATGTAATAATTCCACTGGGTGTTCTTTTTTATCATAACAGAGTGTGGTTTATTATTTTTGTAATTTCTCCAGAATCCCCAGAATTTTTTCTAAAAAGTTTGAGATTGAACAAGGAGAAAGGTGTCAAACAAAACATGTTGGAAAGAAGACGCCGATTGTCTTAAGTGGATACTTCCAAGGATGCCCGTAAGCAGATTCAGAGCACGTGCCAAAGCAGTTACACCTCCCGTAAAAACAAGGCTTTAAAGTCAGGGAACAGAATTTTCAGGAAGAAGGCTTGGTTCCCATCAAAGATCCTAGATTGTCAAACTTGAATTCGCATCAATATTCGGGAGTTAGCAGTGGTTTGATCAAATGTTGATTCAAACATTAATTGCAAACCCTGTGATAACGGTTTTCAACATTTCCAAGCTTGTTTTGAATTCAATCCGCTGGCTTGCGCGTAGCCCGGTACCAGTTTTGGTTCAGTGTTCGAGTGCTCAACTGAATTATTGTAATAAGTGTCTGAATGATTATGCTTTATATTCTTTAAGTTTTGAAGATGAAATTATGAGTCACTTTCTTAATTTTTTACTGGTAAAAGAATGGAGTAATTTTCGTTTGAAAACTTGTCTTGAGCCTCGCCTCTTGTTTTTCTCAGCGGTGACTTACTGCTTCTCGGCTCCTCTGCATTCTGTACAAGTACCCCCAATTACGTTCCTGATTTTTCTGATTACGATTTTTTATATCGCTTCAGATCATTCTGACGACGTACATCCTTGGAATTCTAAATTTTCACAGAACAGCGTCTAAAGTAATGCAAAAAATCTAAACTTTCACTCTTCTTATTTTGCAGGAGGAAAACTCTGTACTTTCTCCCCGTGTATTGAGCAAGTGCAGAAAACGTGTGAAGCTCTCAAGAAGTCGCAGTGCTTTGTTGACATCAGGACTCAGGAAGTTCTCCAGCGTCCATTCAACGTCCATCACAGAACTGTAAACGCTTTGGATTTCTCACAGGCTGAACAACTCAAAGGAAAACTGGAAGCGGTGGGAAGAACTACGATGAAAATTCGTACATTGGTTGCTCCTTTACAAGTCCCAGGTCACACCGGGTACTTAACTTTTGCCACATTTGTGGTTCAAGCGGTTGTAGAGTCTGGACTTTAAACATTTGTCATAATCCTCCAATTTTTATTTTCAATTTTATTGAATAGTCTTACAATTTTGAGTATATTCTTCTGAATCTAAAGATAAATTGGTTGTTACAAAATAATTTTTATATAAAGCTACAAGGACATTTCTTAACAATTCATTTCCACTTTTGAATATTGCTACCTATTGGTACCTTAGAAAATAGTCATTATATATTACATTTTGGTTGGGATTTTTGGTAAAAAAAAGATCCTTTAGAATTATCCTTAGCTATTAAATTCACAAATCTTTCATTATATCATTTCACAGTAAATTCATAGCATTTGCACATCATCCCTTTTGTATTTCTTCTTTGATTGTTGCTGAGTTGGACGGAAATTGTCATTATTATTGTAATTGCGAGACTTATTTTCTTTATGCATTTAAAGCCGTCAAGAAAATCTTACTTGTGTAGAAAATTGTCTAAAACTTCATTTATCATCACATGAGTCGGACGTCGGGCAAGTTATTATTCCAAGTAATTAACTTTAGTTAACAACACCATTTTATGGCTTCCTTACCCTTGGAATATTGTTTGGATGCGACATATTAATCGTACGAAATTAAAAAGGAGGGATGGTGTGAGATTATATCAGATCAGTGATCAAACTACGAACTTGAGATTTAATATTTCAATTGGGCCAAGCCCCTTTACACTTTTGTGGAAAGACAAGGTGTCCTTTTGGAATTATAATTTATGACTTTAGATGTACTCTTTGATTGGGGAGTGTCAATTAAATGTTGGAAACAGCAATTCCTTATGTCCATCTTGGAAGCCATAATTAGGAAGCGATTTGGGAACAACTGGGAGGGAGCAAATTACGAAATTCTGGCGGACATATTTCACGCTGCTACTTCCCAAACTATAATCACTTGTTTGCAGAAACCAG
>VNWY01001046.1:0-22077 GCA_009869845.1 Pseudachorutes palmiensis | reverse complement strand
AGGAGAGTGCGAACGTCCCACTTGTCCATGTGCATGTTGTAGTGCATCTCCCCGTGCTGTGTCATCGTGGGTTCGGAATGGACAACAATTTTCTTAATTACAAACCCCATCCCATCGAACCCGATTTCGTCTGGCTTGTCTCTCCATTGGGTCTCTTCGTAGATTTTCGTAACACGGTCAATGAGACTGATCAAATAGTTGATTGTAGACTTGTTACTGGAGCCGCCCATTTCCCTATAAAATCGGTAGTCTGCCACCAGAAGCAAAGGACAGCGGGTCTTGTGTGGACGGAGTGCAGAGCGACGCTCGAGCGATAGGTCACGTTTCCATCGCTTCAGAATAGAATCATAATCCGGCTCTGGCCCATCCTCACTCACGTTCGCCGCTCCTTCTTTGATGTAAGCACAAACAGGAACGTGTGGGACGTCATTCGCTTGCTCATTTTCCCAAGAGTATTTCACATCAGAGCCCTTGTAGGTAATCATTGTCAAATGATCTCCGTCCTTCAAGTGTCTCCAGGAAGGCTGCGAAAAAAAGTTTCTTTATTACATTCGGTTTTTTAATTACAACTCCCAGATCTTACTTCGATGTGGTAAGTTTCGTTTTTGGTTCGGATGGTAGCAGTCATGACTCCATTGTCTTCCAAATGTGCCCGCACGTCCGAATCATCTTCACCGAATACTCGACCCTCGTAAAAACTTTCCCGATCTTTAGATTTTGGCTACAGTTAATCACCTTTGTCATCAGCTCCGAAAACGGCACTAACCAATAACGATAGGAAGCTCGCGCCCATCCCTTCCAACTTCGTAAGCTCGAAATTGAGCATCGAAAATTCCAGTGTTGGGATTGAGTACTAGCAGGAAGTCCCTGGATGAAAAAAAAACACACAAATTAGACTATTAAACCAGAATTGGCGTTGGTTGCATACCTTCCTAGGGTATTAAATTGAAGCTCCTTAATTCGATTTAACGGGTGCGAGCTTTGGATTGATTCCTCGCTTTACAATGTGATGGGTAAAATCAACGGCATGGAGAATTTCATAGTAGCGAAGGTTCTTTCTAATGTTTTGTTGCTGTGCTGATCCAAGCAGTGCTTCCGTTAGCGTGTATTGAGATTCTTTGAAGTATCCGAAAATTGACAGAAACAGGACTAATCTGATTCTGTACATTCTAGCCAGTCTGTAAGGTCAGTGTGACCTCTTCGATGCGCTACGACCTCCTCATTTCTAAAGATAAAAGGAAGAGTTTGTTTAGTGATAAATTAAAAGTTAAGATTTAGGTTACCTTCCTTCTCCCACGTAGTTGCCAGTGACTCATTTTGACGAGGTAGCTGCCAAAGGTCATCTGCCATAGGTCCGTCACCACATCATCTCCATGATTGAAGACAAAGACTAATTTTATGATAAAAATTAACTAAATTGTAAATTAATTTGGGGTCTTTATTTACATGTGCTTAGCGCCACTTTCCCTTAAAAAAATCCAAAGTCGCAAAATCTCCAGAACTTGTAAAAATCACTGGAAAATGCTTGAAAAGGAATAAAAATTGGTTTTCTTTATTGACCCCAGTTGACCTTTTAAGAATAAAAGTAGGAAGGATGTGTTTGTGGTCTTTGCATCCCTCGGAAAATCAATCAATAAGAATTCGGGCTGCAGCGCTTTCTCTCCAACTTTCAACTTTCTCCAGGCAGGAGAAAATTCCTTATTTCAGACACAATTTTCCAGTAACAAATCACTGAGACTGAAATCAGTTTTTTATTTCTTAAAAAGTAAATTTGAAATAAAAGTAACCAATTTCCTTAGACCATTTTCCTGAGGAGCTCGTTGATCTTATCCTCACGATTACCAAAGTCTCCGCCTTCAACGTAGTGGTTGGTCTTCTTTCTCCAGCCACCAGTGGGTGTGTTCAGCTAAAAGAGAAATAATAAACAGTTACATAAGGGTCACTTTGATCCCATTATTACTCTGTTTCTAAGTTACCTTGAATGGCCAGAGGAAGTTGGAGGCGTACTTGAAGTTCTTCCCAACTGTGAAGATCTCATGGACCAAATCCTCCATGCAAATGATGTCCTTCTTCCCTAAGGTTTTCTCAATGATAGTGTTTGAGGTCAAAGGGGTTCGTCGGTGGTCAACCTTAGCGAATCCTCGCTTGTAGACCAAGTCCCGAACGCTCTTTTGATTCGGGTATCCCCAAGCAATGTGTGGCTCACAAATACGGAGCATGTTGACTGTAGCCTATTAGAGAATTGAATTGAAAAATGAACTTGGCAATTCCTAGTGAATATTAAAATGCTAATTCCCAACCTTATTCAACTTGACGAAGACTCCGTTGTTGATTTGCCTCAATCGGAAGAGCTGGAGAGCCTTGCGGACCTTCGGGTGGATTTGGTTGATACTAAAGATAAATTCCAAATCGTTAGCAACAGGTAAATGCCAGTCCAGTTCAATTCATCAACTTACCCTCGGATTCTGATGACAAATGCAAGTTTTGGTTCAGCTTGGAACGTAAAAGTTGCCCTGGTTCCTTGCCTGTCTGAACATTCGGACCTCATCCCTTTCCTTCTGTCGGTACTCCTTGACATACTCTTCCGCACGCTTGAAGATCTTCACACGCTTATTACGACGGATCCTCCTGTCCTGTAAATCGATACAAGAATCAGCAATCAGTTACTGCACGTGTTGTTTAATGTTTAATTCACTTGTTAGTCTTCTGTTGCCACTAATGCTTTAAGTTATATGAATCCCTTACCGTGGCCGCTCGCTTGAGCTGAAGGGCTTTGGATACTTCATTCTTCTTCCTGCGCTTGAGAATGGACTCTGGCACAGCCGGTAGCTTCTTGCCGGTAGTGACCTTTGGTCCTTTCGCAGCAGCGGCTTTCTTACTGTGAACAATAAGAATATGGTTTCAGCACGTACTAGGGTATAAGTAGTTGATTAATCGTTAACTTAACTAGTGAATATCCTTACCCGTCTGACATTCTGATGTTTTTAATTAGTAATCGAGCAGTAACCAGAAAAGTGAGGAACCGAGTACTAACTCCACATGCACTTTTGGAATGAACGAGTTTCCGGAGTCTCGGCTGCAGAGGGAGGCAGTGGGCAGACGAGGAAAAATTAGTTCAAGAAAACAGCTACTTCGCCCACCAGAGGTCACGCAGGTCACCAATTACCAGGTCACAATAAAAACATTTTTTTTAACTTTCCAACAATCCCCCACAACGCCACAACAATCCTTCTCTGTTCTAATCAAAACAAACACATTCCTTTTAACCACCTTTTAGACGGGATTCGAAGCAAGAAGTGTTTGGACACGCAAGCGATTCTCCACTTATTCTTTCCTAACTTGACCTGAGCGTGACCTCGTATTCGTGTACTCGTACGCAGTTCTTCAAAATGGACACGGAAGTTACAATCCTCCGCAAAAAGCAGCCAAAGGGCTCTGCCTTGAAAACGGAACAGGCAAGGACAAACCCTTGGAATCAAGGGTCCAGATGCTTCTGAATTCCAGAGTGAGATGACATACTTTTGATTGTTTGCAGGCTGTGAATACTGCTAGACGGACTGGACAGGCGATCGAGACAAGTCAAAAGTTTGGTGCAGCGACGAACAAGCATCAAGGCACGACCCTCAATACTGCAAAATTGGATCAGGAGACTGAGGAATTGAAGCATCAGGCAGTGAGCCAGGACGTGAGCAAGTTGATCATGCAGGGACGTCAGGCAAAAGGATGGTCACAGAAGGAACTGGCTACTGTGAGGGAGACAATTTAATTATATTGAATCTGTCTGTAATTTAGTTATATTCTGACCTTCATAGAAGATCAATGAGAAGCCACAGGTAATTACAGACTACGAGGCTGGACGTGGGATTCCGAACCAAGTCCTCTTGGGGAAAATTGAGCGTGCAATTGGTGAGTTTTCCATGATAGAATTGACCTCCTGACCTGTCGTCTTAATGTTTTTTGTTGAAATAGAACTAAAGCTTCGTGGAAAAGACAAGGGAAAGCCTCTAGCCCCACTCCCGGGAAAGAAATAAACGGCCAAGTTATGAATGACCCCTCAACCTCTTGGTCGAATTGCTCTGGAGGGGATTAAAAGTAGGTTAGCTTCACTGTACCCGCGTTCAAAGTTAATTGGAGAATTATCAGGGAGCCATAAGCCTTTCCATGTGATTTCACACCATCAAACAAATATTACTTATAAGGCCCCTTTTGCTAACTGAAAAATGAAATAAAAACCTCAAGTGAATGAGTTACATTTTTAACAAATGTTGCCAATTTACTTTAGATTATTTTTTAGATTAGAAAACTTCTTGACAGACACCTTTTATTATGACGACGGAGCTTGAATTTAATCTTCACGGAGTGGGAATCGTTCTTCTTTGATCCCTTCTTTGGTGATGATATTGATGATAAGGCCGTCACCAGTTTTGATGTCACGCTCTGCCGCAGAAGTGAAGACATCCTTGATAATACGAACTGCTTTCTCGACACTCAATGGATCCGTTGGCTTCAACTGCATGTTGCAGTGACCAATCTAAAAATTATGTTAAAAAGTTATTCGATCACAAGTGCACAGAAAAGAACAAGTTAGAATTGCATTCTTCTCACTTGGTTATCCAGTAGAGGCTGCAGTTGTGGACCTGATGATCCACCGGCATGGAATGTACTTTGTTCCATGTGCCCGACTGGATCATAACTGTAAATCAGGCCATTACCCGCTTTGTCCAAGCCAGCCAAGACATTGGACACGTAGTAAGGGAAGAATCGCTTGTTGTACAGCATAGTCGACAGCATTTGAGCTGCGGCAACAGTCGACATCTCCTTTTGATGTTCATGCTTGTAAAACTGCGTAAATTAAATGTAGTGTTAACCTTCGCCATGACATAAACCATTATGATACCATTATGACATACCTTCATTCGAGCATCAATGAGTCGAGTGAGAGTCAGAACATCACACCAGCACCCAGCAGCTCCAAGAATATGTTTCCTTCCCCAAGACTGTTAGCTTGGACTGGTCACGAGTGTATATGGCAAAACCACTGGTCAAACGGGTGTCGGATCCAATCACTGCAAACCCAGGGCCTCCAATGGCTACGATACTCCTATTTATGTGAAAATGAAAATCATTAGCATTCATCAATTTTATTTTTTTAACAATGAATGTTTTACCCTCCGTTGTCAGTGTATGGTGAAAAGTGGTGCATTCGGGGACCTCCTTGACCGTATTCTTCCTCGTAAACCGGCATTCTCGTGTCACGTCGAGAAAGGCAAATAACTCTGGACTCAATTTAATCGAGAAATCGCTCAGTATCGTGCTTTCCGGTGAACGCTGCGCTGACAATTCAAAGCAAAAATATTGAATTTGAAGTGACTTTCAATTTGGTCCATTTGAAATTGGGGCACAAAAATTGTCTCACGTGACCCCTAAGAGAGGCATATTTTTACGCGTCAAAAATGACGCGACTTTCTGCTTTCTCCTTTAATAATTTATATCATTTTGAACCTAAGAAAAGTGAGCTTCGACGTTTCATTCTAAATCTAAGAGTAATTAGAAGAAATTATTAGTAAAACTTACGGAAATTGTCATTGGGCAGGGCTTACAAATCATAAATTAGTTCCAAGCTTTCTCTTCATTTTTTACCACTTTATGCCCCAAGAGACCTTTTACTGACGTTTTCATGAGAAAATTGCCCTTAATAACCATCCCTCGTGGTCGACCTGCCCGATAAAAGGGGTGGGTTTCAAGCTAATAAAACTATATTATTCACTGTTGTTTTAAAATTCAACAATTTTGAAAGCAAAATCTATAGTATTTCAATATTAGAAAAGCAAATATAAATACTGCATGTCGGTTTATTTTTAATAAAAAAAATTTACTATTATTTTATCATTTAAAATATAAGTTGGTTTTAGCTCCTTTGTTCTGTTAGATGCTTCAAAATATAAACCTTTCTATATTTTTCCTTAAATTGATGTTCATAATTATAATTATTATTGAATTAAAGATTGGTGAAAAGGAGTGACGTTTTTATACTAATTATTGATGCCCATATCTGTTGAAGTGAAAGTGGAAAGTTGAATTTTCTTTGGGTTTTGTTCCTATTTTTGATAAGGCGCCGAAACCAGCAAGATCACCGGTGGTCGATGATAAACAAACCAGGAGGGTAGGGGTCACGAGGTCACAGTAAGTAAAGAATCCCCAGTAACCCTCTCATTTGGCAACCTTTAGCTATTCCTCCACCACCGCCATCTTAGAATTTGACGAACCATTTGCCTGCACAAGTTAATTCAAAATGGTAAGTTGAAACTTCATTATGAGTAAAATTCCCAGTCCCAATTCCCAGTGCTAAAAGAATGATTTGATTCTAGCTCTTCTTGTCGCTATTCAAAACACTGATGTTCCAGGAGGTCGTCGTGGAACTAAAGAACGGAACCCAGTAAGCTGTTTCCATTCAATTCCATTCAAAAGTATGATTGAATGAGGATTCAATTTTATACTTTTGATGGTTATACCAATGCTAAAGGTGTTCATTCTTGTGCGTTTCTAGGATCAAGGGAAAACTTGTAGCCGTGGATCAGTACATCAACTTACGCTTGATCGGCGTCAGCGTCATTGTTGACCCAGAAAACAACCCTAGTTACGTAAGTTACCTCTCATTTTATTTATCATACATTTTGGTTTTTGTTGGCTCCAATTTATGTCCCGACTTGTTTTGATCGCAGAAAGGAATGGTCACCTGCTTGATCCTTGGGTCCAACGTCAACTATGTCCAGTTACCCACTGGCAATCATGGAGTGAACCTTGATCGTCTTCAGTATTGCTGCCGCCTCGAAATTGAGCACCATCATGCTCAGCGAACGGAGGAAATTGAAGCTATGTTGAAGGAGATGTCAGACGAGTCCAACCATACCGTCGCCAACTCGATCTCTGAGGACGTCGCTCTCGACAATTCACGTCCAGCAGCCGGTGGAGATGATGAACATGGATATCTCTAAACTCATCACGGTCTCGTAAATGTATCGCTCTTGGCTAAGTTTTTCAGATAATACACACGTTCATATTCACACAAAATATTTATCCTCAAAAAGAGATTTAATTGTTCCAGGGAAAGGGTAACCTATTATCCACTACATTTTGCACCTAAACACAGTGCAATTCACAAATCTTGGATTAAGCTACCCCATTTACTTATCCTATAGAAAAGTGTTCAAAATCGTGTGTTTATCGTAAAACTAAATTTAATTTCTTTCAGAAGTGGGGAGTTGGGCTCGGATTCAAGTGTCTTCGGATTTCCAAATAATTCTTTTTTATATAAAACCTTTGGAACCGAATCCCAAACTTAGAAGAAAGGGAAAGACAAGCTCACTTTCTCAACAACGGTTTTTCCTTTTTCGCTTAGGCGAAGCTCTCCATTTCCAACTTTTTAATTTAAACTCAAAGGGACTTTGACTTCATCTCCGCTTTCAGCTCCAGCGGCTCAAGTACTTTAATTGGGTGTCAATCCTTTCCACTTCCAGGGTTCCACACACACACACGCTGATGAGAACTCAGAAAGAGTTTTAAATGAAGGGATGCCAAAACCCTTCTTTAATAGTTTGGTCTCACAATGTCCATATCATCATCACCATAGCCTGGACTCTGAGACTCGAGCTTCCAGGCAGAGAGAAAGAAAGGATCATGGCATAGTTGAAAGAGCCTGACGTGAATCTCTTTGTGTTGCTGCTGGAGTGTGAGCAATACCCGGAGAAAGGAGGGATGTGCCGAGAATTCAATATAAAAAGACTCCAGCCTGGAAAGAATATTGAAGAAGGGAGAGCTTTCCCCTTGGGTGGTGCTGGAGTGCTGTTTCCATGCCCACACACCCAGCCTCCTCAACTGTCTGTGAAATAAGAGTTCTGCATGAGGTAGAGCTTGTCGATGGGGTTGATTTGAGAATAGGCTGGGAGCATGGACGGTGGGACATGGTGCTGGCCAGGGTCAACTGAATGAAGACCTTCGCAATCATCTACTCCATCAAGGCCTCGGCTATCATCCAAAGACAATTCCGAACTGCAAAAGCTCTCGCCAGAGTTGGTGGGATATGCGTCTATAGGGACAAAAAATCAACACCAATCGACTTGAGACTGACTTACCAAGTTCAGAAGTTCAGAATGGGAACTTACCATCGGGGGAGTAGGGCATATTTGGATTCAAGGGTTGTGAGCTGGACGGGGTGAAGGGGTCGTCAGACTGGCCTTCAAAGTAAAGGCCAGAAGGTTCGGAAGAGGAAGTGTCGCTCTTATGATGCTTGTCCTCTTTGTCTTTTCCACCGTCCTTGTCACCTTTACCCTCGGACGGGTCTTGTTTACCCTTCCGCTGAAGTTTCTTCATCTTGGCACGCTGATTTTGGAACCATACTTGGACGACTCGGACACTGAGTCCTGTCTCCTTTGCCAAGGCCTCGCGAACCTTAGTATGTCAAGGCAATCATTTTTTCGCCAATTTTTAGCTTTAACTGCGCAAGGCTACGGAAGAATTTTGCTTACTTTTCTACATGGTTTGGGACTGATTTCAAATGAGGCTTTGAACTGTCTCCTTTGAGCTGATGTGAGGATGGTCCTTGGTCGTTTTGGGCCACGCCGACCATCTCTTGGTCGACTGTTTTCATCCCCAATGAGAATGTCGTCACTACCTGGATAACAAAGGACCCAAGATTTGTTTCGATTGTATGGATTTTATGACTCATTATCAATGATTCTTGACATTACCCCTTGGACTATTTGATTGTTGTAGGAGGTACATTTCCTTTTCGAAATCAGCACGGCAGTATATTTGCGTGCCGCGGAGGATGTACTGATCACCTTTCTGAAGAGGGGAGCAGCAAGCCGTGCATACGAAGCAGGCCAAATGGAACACTTGCGTCTGCAATCATCCAGAATCAATTGATCCCAATCTCCAGGCAATAAGTTGTGAATTGGAGAGCAAAGGAGGGAGCCAAGAGTTGCTAATTGAATTCATGCGGGGAGGAGTTCCCTGACGTGGTTTGATTTATGATTAAAATATGGAAACCACAGAGCTCATCCATCTCCATGAAAACTTCAGCACCTTCACCTTGTTCCCAGGATACCCCAAATATGGATCGAATTTTACACTTACGGATGCCCTCATGACGAGTTCCTGTGGGAGGAGCCTCTCTGCACAGCGTGAGCACTTGACCCCGAATATCCGGTCGTAGTCTCCCTTACAGTAGAGCTTGGCATTCCGGAAGTAGCAGGAATGGGAAAGCGGGGAGTGGCAGACGCAACACGTCAAGCATTCCTCGTGCCAGTGAGTCTCGCCTACTTTCAGTAACCAACGGTCACGGATCTTCTGCCCACAACGCTCGCACAGCTCACCGCGGAGGTGACTCGAGCATCCATCTAGGGTCAAGTGGACATTTCATAACAGGGAAATGACATCACAAGTTAGCCTCAGAGGAATGGAATTTATTTGAATTTCCATGTGACAAGTGCCCTTCCAAAACTCTTTTGCGTTCATTCCTTTCCTTTGAAGTAAAACAATAAAATAATTCCAGCCAAATGAAAAGGGAAATGGCCAATTTCCTTTGTGCAACTAAAAATCAAAAAGACTCCAGGAAATTCACTTTTCAAGAAAAATCTTAATGGAAAAATAAAAGCGAAGGGAATATAGAAAGTAAACTTTCACCCATGAAAGTTCGACCGATGTATAAGAAATTCGAAAGCTGTTTTTAAAACCTTGCTTAAATATGGTGTTTTTTAACTTTTCAAAGCTTGTGAGTAAACCCCGAGGAAGCTGTGGAAATCTTGAAAATTCTTATGACGCCTAACTTTACCCATTCCAATTTGATTTTTTTTAAAAGAAAGCCCATTTCATAAAGAATTTTTAAAGTCTAAAGAAAGCACAACTACAAGTTCATTTTTAGTTTTAATTTTTCTTCACCCAACTTAAGTCCTGGATATTCTTTCGTTCAAGAAAAATCAATTTCCGTTTCATTTAAACCTTTGCGTCTTTCCTCCCCATGAAATAAACTGTGCGTGTATTTTTAGAATTTTGCGATGATTAATTACAATTCCTGACCTCTGTAGTACTTTAATTGCTCACCTGAGTCCCCCTTGAGTGCGTCCTTGAACTCCAACATGGCTGCCTGAGGTTTCCGTGTGGTTGTTTGAGCACTCTTAAGTCCACCGCAAATGAATTCCAGGTGGTGGTCCACTTGAGAGTCTCCACTTCACTCCACAGTACGACCACAGTTTCCTGGAATAACCTTAGCTGGTGGTCTTGACCTGAGCAGAGTCTCGGTGGAAGTGAGAGGCCAAAGGTGGATATTACCCGAGTCACTTTCCTCACTAAAGCGAAGACTCCGCCTCTCCCTCTGCTCTCTCGGGGCCAATGGAGGGAGTGAATCCACATCAAGCCACACCTCCTTTCCCTCACTCTTAACATGCATCTTTCCTCTCCTTTGACTGACATTTGGACACAAGGAGAAACTTCAGTTAGTTAATTTCATGATCTTTACAAACAAGGGAATGAATAATTACAAACTTTTGCCTTTTCGTTTCTAAATGTCCCTCATTTGTTTCCTTGTGTCCACAAACTCTCCCTTTGACATTAGTGGAGAAAGTCAAACTCTTGGAGTTCACACGCTGCTCCGACTCTTGTTGCCATGATGGGTAGATTCCAATCCTTGTGCAAATACTACAGAAATAGTCAATGCATATGACACGTGACCTTTTAAAGACCCCCCAGTACAAGTACAAAACCCACACACAACGAATCCACCAATTGCGAATTGCGAATTGGACTGCGCATCTCGAAGAAGGGAAGATGGCGTCATGTATTTGTGAGAATGTTGATTGTTGAATATGAGTCAGCTGTACTTGTCCTTCATTAAGTACGAAACACGTGCGGGAAGGAGGGCATTTTAATTCCGTGTAAGGTGCTATTCCTTTTGTGTGGGGAGAAACTAATAAGAGAGACCCACCGCTGGGTCTGAAGAATAGAAAGCACAGTGGGGTAGAGACAGGATCAACAAAGGGAAACAGCGGACACAACTTTCACTTGGAGATTTCATCTGGAGAAAGTACAAGGCCCCTTCTTCCCTTCTCTAAGCTCCATTCCCTTTACTTTTTATGGTAATAGTTAAACAAAGTGCATAAAGTCAAGTGAGCATTTTTTGACAGTCGGCATGTGGACCTTAGAACTGTCTCATGGGTGGTGGGTAAGGCCTTTGATAAGCCTTGGCTTAAGCGGATGGAGATTAGCTGTCAGTTGATACGCTCCCTTAGTCTGAATCAAAGCCTTCAAAAGGCAAACATTGTGACGACATGATGGGGGAATCATGTCACAGAAGCACAAACATTGGACACACTCCGAGAAAGCTTTATGTAATTCCACACCATCTCATTATAAACATGGACCTTGGCCAGGTGTGTAGGAGGTCAACAGGTAGGACTTTTACAGAGAAGGGATGAAGATAACAAAAGCACCGCCAAAACACAACGGTTTATGCAAGACCTAGCAGCAGCGATTTCATGCAGCTGCTGAGTGTGCTAACCAAAGGTCCAAGGCGGAGAATCGCAAGGGAACAGATGCGGAAACTGTGTATGTGGACATTCCATTCGGTGAAAGGAGCGAGGGGAAAGGAGAGGGGCCATAAGGAGATGACAAATTGGAAATGGGGTTCCACAATACGCTTCGACGGATGACTAACAAACTCCAGAATGATTGGAATGTGGCCAACACCAAATTCAAAACGAATCGAGAGCTGCCTTGCGATCAATTTCACCCTAACTAGACAGATGAGATGAGAAAAATGCATTTCAATGAATTTCGGGGAATAAAGAAGAATGCGGTGAATTGAATTTCATTTGAAAAAATCCAATCCCAATAAGGGTGAATTCCAGAAGGAATCATACTGAGATAGCTGAACAATTACTTTGAGAATCTTCAGTTCTTCTGAACTTTGTGCAAACATTTTGCACACATTCTGACCTTCATTTGAACTTTCAGAATCTCATCTCATGGAGAGAGCTCGAAATGAAGCTGAAGCTGAAGTTTCTCTGTCGTCCCATTTGCACAGACTGGTCTTGGAATGGAGAAAGTTGAAGACAGTGAAAGTGTCCATTGACTTTTCCGCAGTCGCAGAAAGGAATAAGTTCTGGAGTCTCCTCCTTTCCCCTTGGGAGAAATCGCTTTGACTCCCTTTTCCTTTCATCATGGAGACTCCCCATCAATTCACATTTTAGAAATCACCACCCTGCAGCAGTGCCAAAGCACTTCAAAATAAGATCCAAAAGATACAATTTCTTCAGTATCCTCATTTCAAAGTTCCCTGCTGTGACCCAGCCACCCATTTTCATGTTTGTCTTTTCCCAACTTCCCACGACACAAGTTCAGCTCCACTGAGCTTCAACGAGAGGATGAGATTCTGATTGGTTCTTTTGACTGAGCGCGCGCTTGATTGCCGGTGGCGGCAGGTTTTGAAATAAATCTGAAGAACAAAGCTAGACCTTAGCTTTAGCTCGGAGTCTGTTTGCCTCCATATTGCTCCTTTGCCTTTTGACCAAAGGGGTGAAACTAATGTGAAATTGTTAATAATCCAGGACTTGAGGCGTGTCCACTGAAGAATCAAAAGCTCACGCGTGTTCTCTTTTGGGAATCTCTCTCACACGTTGAGCAGTTGAGCGGGCCTGGTGGAAGCTGTGAAATGAGGCAAGTGATTGCCCCCGTGCTGTCCCTGTCAACAGGCTCAAGTCAGGGTCCCTCACGTGTCCGGGAGTCGGAGTGCCACGTGCCTTAGCAAGGCCAAAGTGCCTACCCCCCATGGTTCCGTTCCTGTCTCAATTTGAGGACAGAGTACACAGTCGAACAGTCGCGTGTGGGACAGTAAATAAAAGTGAAACTTGGACTTATTAGTGGTGACGAGGCAGGCGACTAAACCCTCTTATGCCCAATTTCATACTTTCCAGTGTATTTTATTATGGCCCATGCCCACTAGATTCTCAAGGACTTTGTTTGCAACGCTTCAAGGAGGAACGACTACTGGGGAAATTAATTTCCGTCCATGTCGTCACCCCTTAGGCTCTTCCAGTGATATTTGGATAAAGTCAGGAGCACCTTCTGCTCTCCTTTAGTAGAAAAATGAGTTTCACTTTGGTGAAAAGTTGTAAAAATAAAAGCGAGTGAATATTTCTGGAGATGTTGAGGAGGAGGGAACAGTTCAAGTAGGAAACTTTTCAATATGTCCATGACGGAGCTCAAGTGAGTTGAGAGAGACGCGCAAATGAAACAAATGAGCCTAATTTTTCCTTCTTAATTAAAAATCTTCCTACGCCCTTCTCCTCCTGAAGGATTTAGAAGAACTTTTTACAACTTTTACACTCTTCAGCTTCCATCAAGGCGGAAGGAGCTCAACTTTTCAATTTCAAACAGGAAGGGATTTTCAACAGGGAAAGTTAAAAAAGTAAAAGTGAGCTGCAAAGGGCTTTTAGGAACTCTAGGACCAAAACTTTCATCTCGAACGATCACAAAATACAAAACGTTGCTTAGCACTGCACATCGCTCTGCTGTCTAATCTAAGCTGAAAGTTATTTTTGAATTATAAATGAGGACAAGAAGTCCTCACACCTACTCACGCAAGGCGTTTCTTTCAGCCAATGGAAATCTCATGTTGAAACTAACCTCGTTTGTCACCAACTAATCAAATAAAACGCTCATTTCCGGCTTTCTTCTAATGCTCTAACTCTACACTACACTTACGATTACTCAGAAGGGAAAAAGTAATGCAAAATCGGGCCTTCAAGTAGCTCAGTGGAGTTTAGTTTTTAGCGGTGCTAACAATATGTTGTCGAGCCTATCTGGTTTTCAATTAGCGTCGCCCAGATGGATGAAAGCATAACTAAAATGTTACATTAGAATTGTCAAACCGTGTAATTTGGATTTCTGACTTGTCATCCCTTGAAGTCTGAATATATTCACTTGTGTGAAAAAGGGAATTGGGGCAAGTTGAGACTGCCTAAACCTTCCCCGCGTTAATTCAAACCTCCTTGTCCATTCCGAAAAATTCCAAATTATGATTTTTTCCTTTATTCCTCTGTTTTGCATTATTGTTTTCCCTTTTGTATTATTGAGATAGCGAAAGTGAGCTCTGAAGGGTAGGAGCCTTATGGAAAGGGAGCAACACGTGTGGCCGATTTCACGATTAAGGATTAGACAACAATGGGCGTATGGAAGGGGAGGAATGAAATCGATAGGTGCAATCTGCGTCCCCCTGCAGACTAAGGACCCCTTGCAAACAAAAGGCCCTTAGTCCCCCTTTGCTTTAATATAAAGCACATTCCTCAGTGTCCCGCAGTAAAGTCTGGACTTTGGGCACGTCCAGACTCCTGATCCTGGAATTAACTTCCTGGCTTAAATCAAACCTTACATCAACCACCACAAGCTGGGACTTCCCCCTAAAACCCCCTTGATTATTTTTCAGAGAATCAAGACGTGTTGATTTTTAATGGGGTGACATGAGTCCCCTCCTCCTTCCATTAATTACTAATCCCTTCCTCCTCATTAACCAACATTCACTTGGCCAGGACACAGGACCAGAACCCTTTTTCAGGAAAAGTTTAAACCCGTTTAATAATTGAACCCGACGGGTGAAATCGACGTGTCGTACGAATTAATTAAATTTAAATTTAAATTGGAGTTTTAAAATTGTGGTTTTTTGGAAGAACTGGGTTGAGGAAGGGGCATAAAGCCCAAACTAGAAGTAGGTGGTGCTCGTCCCCCAAAACTGGAACTTGGGGGTGGTTTCCACTTCTTGGAAGCATTGCCGGAAGCCGTAGGGGAGCCTCCTGGTGGTTTATTCCGGAAATACCCGGCGACACTTGGGGCACCACTGGCTTTAGTCTTCTTCGGAGATCCCCGTGGAAAGTAAGTGGATGAAGCAGAGCCCTTGGCGTACTTGGCTTTGCTCGCTTTCTTGAACCCGCCTTTACGCTTGTAGCTACGCCTCTTTATCGGAGCCTTTGCTTTGCTCGTCGTCTGCCAATTGTCACCATCCGGTGAAGCAGCAGTCCTCGCTCTTTTCTTTGTAGCGCTTTTAGGTTGTGCTTTTTTTGAAGGTCCGGCCTGAGCCGATTCCTCATCGATACTGTTCTCCGGCATATCACTAAGCATGAGGAACTTTTTGGCGGAAAAATCGACACAGATGTCGAGGAAAGGCATTCCGTACTTCTCCCAATTGGCGTTAGTCACTCCAGGGATTTTGAGCATGGCGTCAGGAGTTTCAGGTAGTTCAACAGACATGGCTTTCATACTCTGAAAAATATAAGATACACATTGTCACATAATTGTTTGGAATAA
Organism: Pseudachorutes palmiensis; assembly: GCA_009869845.1. Lineage (NCBI taxonomy): Eukaryota > Metazoa > Arthropoda > Collembola > Poduromorpha > Neanuridae > Pseudachorutes > Pseudachorutes palmiensis. The sequence continues at coordinate 6,723 of VNWY01001046.1, read as the reverse complement.
TAATAGGCAGAGTTTCCATATACCTGAAGACTCATGACAGATGCAACGCTGACACCGAGTTCAATGGCCTTTGCTTTTCCGCAATCCAAGAGTGTGCTAAAGCACTGCTTCTGGAGTTCACCCAGTCGTCCTTCAAGACTAAAGTCAATAGCATCAGTTCTTCCATTCGGAATGTCTTTCCCCGATCTTGTTGGAAGACTGGCTTTGTCTGTCTTTTGGAATACAATTTTGCCTCCACGGAAGATGGAAGCGGCCTTTGGACCGAGTCGCACATATGCAATGGCAATCTGCTCACGATTGAGAATCAGCTCCTCCTAATATTACACAGAAATCAATTCAATTGCTAGTTAGTGTTGAATGTTGTTTGTTTTTACAGTGAGGTAGTCTTCAATAACGAGTTTCCGCAAGAGTCTGTCGGCGTCTGTTTTTGACCATGAATTCCCTTTGGAATGGAGTGGGATTTTATTATGTCCTGAATCCACAATTTTCTTTGTCGACATTCCTCGAAAGACGTCGGCAAAGTGAAGGGCTGTGAACGAAGAACTAATGCCGTTCCGACGGAACCTTTGCGAAGGAGGGAGTGGAGATCCACAAATATCTCTAACAGCTTCCAAAATCATGTTGACCTCCTTGGTTACATCAACTTCCTTGAATGAACCCTGCACAAGGTACAAAGGAAATTGAAACTTTGAAAATAATCAATAATTTATGTTGTGTTTTACCGAGCTTGCGCAAATGTCACAGGCAGTGACTGGGTTCTTCTTGCAGTAAGAAGAGTCAAAGATTTCTCCAAAGTAGCTCAGTTGTTGGACACGTCGGCAGTCAGTCTTGTTCTCACAGTAGCCAACCATCCTGTACAAATTGTCAATGTGAACTTTACGGGCAGCGAAATTGCTCTTGTCCACTGTGAAAATTAAAACATTAAAGACACTAGTCCAGCAGGGAGAAATTAAAATTGAATTTACTTTCTATGAGTCTTCTGTTTCTCGTAGCGTCTTGATAGGTGTAGAATAGGATACAAACTGCTGGATCTCCATCTCTGCCCGCACGTCCTGATTCCTGGTAGTATCCTTCAATGCTCTTGGGCAGGGAGTAATGAATCACAAAACGAACATCAGGTTTATCAATGCCCATCCCGAAGGCGATGGTGGCACAAACAATCTACAAAATTTTGATTATGATTGATTTGAATAAGTATTTGAATTTGATTTTAAACTCACCTTGACCCTGTCACTCAACCAATCTCGTTGCACTGCACACCTCACATCGTCCTTGAGTCCAGCATGGTAACTTATTGCCTTAAGAAACCAAAAAATGGAATACAATGCAATTGAATAATTCCTAGAAATATAAAATATCGTAGAAATTGAGAACTTACGGAGAAGCCTTCTCCTTCAAGCTGTGATGCAGTAGTGTCACAGTCATTCCGAGAAAGACAGTAGACGATCCCAGATTGCTTTTTGAGTCCTGGAGATTTTAGTACTTCTACCAAATCAGCAAATGAATTGGTCTTCCCTCTTTTCGGGCGAACCTCGTACTTGAGATTTGGTCGGTTGAAGGAGCAGAGGAACCACTTGGGGTCCTTCATACCCAACTGGTGGAGAATATCCATCCGAACTCGCGGAGTGGCAGTGGCTGTCAAGGCCATTGTTGGAACATTTGAGTACAATTTCCGGAGGGCTGAGAGTTTTGTATAATCGGGACGAAAGTCGTGACCCCACTGGGACACACAGTGCGCTTCGTCTATAACGAACCTGGCAATATACCGTTTGCGATAAAGGTTGTCCAGCACATTTCGGAGACGGTCGGAGGCAGAGAGCTTCTCAGGCGTCACATAGAGTAACTTGAGATCTGCAACAAGTGTTAAATTGAGTTTCCAGTCAAATTGAATTAAAGTAACAAAAAAGTCAGAATTCAACTCCCTCACCTGGAGGATTCTCAGCGAGTGCATCATAGACGAGTTGCTGTTGAGCAACAGTGGCTTCACTCGATAGATGAGCGGCGGATATCTAGACGAAATTAAACATTGCGCAGGCGGTGTTAAGGATTTTTCAATGTTCAATTTTACGTCTAGAGATAGGAGTTTCTGGACTTGGTCAAAAATGAGTGCCTTGAGAGGGGAGATGACAATGGTGACCCCTGGACAGAGAAGGGCTGTTAGTTGATAGCAGAGAGACTTGCCTCCCCCAGTAGGCATGAGGATGAAACAATCGTGGTTCAGCAGGGCTGCGTTCACTGCTGGAAGTTGACAAGGGCGGAACTTTCGAAGACCAAAACGATAATTGAACACCTGCAAGGACATCGACATGGATTAATGGTCAACATGAAAAGTCAATGTGAATCAAATAAGGATATTACCTGGATGAGTTCACGTGAGTGCGGGTAGTTTTTCCCTTCGAATTCCCCTGTCGTCCCGTCGTTGGCGACATCGCCCACAAACTGTCCAATGCCCAAGTGGCTCGGGTCAATTCCCCCATCAAGATTACAATGGATAACTCCCTTCGCAGCATCCTTCAACTTCGGACTGAATCCTTTGGAATTGAAATTGGATGAAGGCCCACTGTCCTCGTCTGAAAGTGGAAGTAGCGGGGAGGTACTCCTTGAACTATCCCCTTCTTCATAGACCTGGATATTGTCTTCGTCACTCGCAGCTACAAAGTCCTCGTCGTCAGACTCAAAGTCAGGAGCAGTGAGAGTGAATCGGCTTCTTATTGGTGTCCCATGTACTGGTCCCATTGACCTGCTGTTGAGATTCTGAACTGAGCCAAACGCTGTCACTGAATTCTCTTCTTCATCACTCCCTGGGATCACTACATCTTCGTCTGATTCAAAGTCAGGGACAGAGACGGCAAAGCAACTTCTAATCCCTCCATTTTGTGAGGACATGGGTGTCCTTTTTTGTGGCGATGGGCTCTTCAGTACTGGAGACATCATTTTGTTACTGCTTCTTCCGAAGCGGAACAGAGGCCTTGAAGTTGGGCTTGGTGACCTGTCCAACTCCATCGGGACACTGTTCTCCTTTATGGGCCTCCTTTCTGACGACTTCAACCTGAAATGAAGACACGTATTATAGTTAAAGTGAAATGAGATCCTTAGGTTATCTTTGACTCACTCCTCTATGAATCCGTTGATTGTTGATGCGAGCGTCTGTGGAGGTGTTGATGGTATTCTGGGTTGTTCCTTTCCGGACAGGACGTCAATGTGTACCGTACAGACGAAGCACGTGACCTTGAGTTGACCATTGACCTCAGACTCACTTTTGGGTATCCTAAACTCCACTTCCGTTTCACAGGTGGGACAAGTCAAAGTCCTCCACTTAGGTCTTCTCGTAGGCAGGGGGACTTGAGACATCAAAAGGCTATAAGTGACCCAGAGGTCAATCAACCATGAGGACAATTAAATAGTCGTGATTAATAAAAGGTGTATCACAAAAGAAAGTGAAGTCAATGCTCTTTGTTTCTTGTTGACCCGCCAATGACCTCCAAAGTTTTAACGCGCCATGAGAGTATTACAGGGTACCCCACTAGTCGTTTATCACCACACAGAGAGACTCTGTCGTTTTCATTTGTCTTTGACAATTGACAATTAAAACATTATGAAAAACGTGTTATGAAGCTCATCACGACCTTTAACCTTTTCATTTGGAACTTCATTCGTTTTTATAAAAATTCTTAGAAAAGTTTTAGTTGGAATTGAAACACAATTTTCTAGCTGAAGATGGTTAGATTGCTTTAAGAAAGAAGCATGGCTGTGAGCCTTGAGTGCTTCAAAATTGTTTGATTGTTGATTAACAATAATAAAGCGCTCTGAGGGCTCATATTTCTTTGATAAATTCCAGGTTTTAGTTTATTCCAGCATAGGATGTAGCATTGGGGAGGTAATTCAAGAATGAAAGGTCTCCGGAAGAAGGTGATTGGTCCACGGAAGTCCGACATCGGTTCTCCAGTGTCGTGTCTCTGTGATCCTCGAACGGGGATATGAAAGGTCATTCCTGGAGAACTGGAATGACTGGAATGGAGAAAAATAAGGAATTTTTTTTTACTTTGTTCCTGCCCATCCGTTAATGAGAGACAGTGGGCGGGTGTGGGTGAGTGAGGTAGGCGGTAGTGGGATTCCATGTCATGTCAATTCAACATTCTTCTTGGTAAAAATTAACCACAAATTATAATTAGCGTGATGCACAGGATGGTGCATTTAGTTGTCATGTTTAAACTGTCACGTTCCTCCTCCTGGACCAGTTTCATCTGACACTGACATCAACGAAAAGACAAAGTAAAGTGGAGCGGTCCATTCGCGAGACTAAAACAAGGTCAACATAAAAGGTAAAAAGGATTTTTCTCATGTCTAAAATTAGGCGTTAATTTAAATTTCATATGGTTTTGGTTTAAAGGTGGTGAGCCTGGTTAACTAGCTTGATGTCAACGTGACTTCCGGTGGAATACCAAACTTTTCACACGATGGCTATCTCAATTTTGCAAAAGTATCAGTTCATAACATTCGGAACGGCATGGCTGTCGTACGCAATGACCTACTTCCTCCGAAAATCCCCTGGGTGTCATGAAGCCACTACTCGAATTGGATTTAAAGTTAACAAAGTCACAATTGGGATGGCTGGATGTTGCACTTCTTGGGCCTTACTCCTTGGCACAAGTGAGCAGTAGCAAACTGGCAGACAGATTTGGACCAAGGGTGACGATTTCGATCTGCCTTGCCGTTGCTGGAACTGCCATGTTCACTTTTGGCCTCTGGAATTCTTACTGGATGCTCCTTATCCTGATGGCTATCAACGGTGCAATGCAAGGTGAGTTGCATTATACGAGTGATGCCAAGTTTAAAGTAGAATAGCCTTAAATTAGTTTCAATTTCTCATGTCAATCCAGGTCCTTGTTGGCCAGCCTGCTGCAAGATCGTCTGTTCCTGGTACCCTGATGACCGAATCAACACTTTGATTGGGTTTCTAGCCACATCTGCATTTGTGGGTGGTGCTGCTGGCACCGCATTTGCAGTTTATATTCAATCCAGCTACGGCTGGCGCATGGTATAATTGCTTTAATTACTTAATTGCACCTTTGTACTTGGTTAATTTATTCAGTTTTATTTTTGCCTAGGTCCATGTTCCTTCTTCCGTGGCAGCAGTTGGTTTTGCACTGATAATATTTTGTATCCTGCGTACCCCCGAATCTCGTCATATTGTCGTTCCAGGAAAGGATAATTCAAAGTCACAGGGTTCAGCTCAAGAGCAACAAGAGCAAAGGTCATTCTGGTCACTCTGGCGAATCCCAGCCGTGTTTGAAATAACGATGACTGTGATGCTGATGAAAGTGATTCGTTACTGCATGGCTATGTGGCTTCCCATGTACCTCGTCCACCAACTCAACTACTCAGTTGCAACAGCAGGACTTTTCTCCACTATTTTTGACATTGGAGGAAGTGTTGGAAGTCCCTTCATCGGGTTCCTGCTGGATCGTTATTTCGCATCAAATGGCCTCTTTGGGATTTGGACAGTGGTCACTACCAGCTCAATTAGTCTCATTCTCTTCATAGTCACGGCCCAGTTGGGGTTCATCCAGAATGCTACTTTCACACTCATCGCTGGAGCCACAAACTGTGCCGTTGACGCCCTCCTTGCTGGTTCTTTTTCAATGAAAATTGGAGAAGCAGAAGGAAGGAAAAGTGGAGCAGCAGTGACTGGACTTGTTAATGGGATTGGCACATTTGGAGCAGTAGCTGAAGGTCCCATTGTTGGACTCATCGCAGACTACTACGGTTGGAACACAGTCTTCGTCTTTATGATAGTTCTCTCCGCCCTTTCCAGTCTAATGGTCTTCAAGGCAATGACTATTCAACGGAGAATAGATCGTGTCAAGGAAATGGAGGGACGGGACCCCTCCAAGGAATCTCTGCTAGCGTAAGTTAGCAACAAAGGTCCATATACCCTTAATTATGAACTATACTTACGCTATTTTCTGGTTCATATTTTATTATCTGTTACCCTTTCTAAACTACTTGGAACTGTCAAACAATAAAATGAGAAAACATATGCCAGATTACACTAAGTACGTGCTCAGATTGTGGTAAACCCAAGATAAGTCCAGCTAGATAAAATCCCAATTGCCAATCCCAATATGTTCAGTCTTCAGTGTGTGGATTGAGTGTAGCAGGTTGTCAGTAAACTCAAATTCATCAGTTTTTAATTGAAACTTATTAAGGGCAGTTAAGATTTTACGGCATGTTTGTAATTGTGTCAACAAACAATAAAAATTAGAATGGCCAGTCCATTCGTAACTTTAGTGGCATCAGCCAATTCCCTGCTGGATGGACCAGTTACCATATCGTGACAACTGCGCCAGCGCACAGCATCCATTTTGAAGCGACGACAAAGGAATCGTAAAAGGTAAACTTATAGATTACGTTTATCTAGATACGTTTACTTCATTTGACATTTTTTTTTTATTTTTTTTTCAGATTTCAGGATAGCGCAGTCACTCTCAGTCGTTCCAGTTTGTAACACTTCTTGTCACTTTGTCACAAGGAAACGATGGTTGCTTCCATCTTGCAAAAGTATCAGTTCATAACATTCGGAACGGCATGGCTGTCGTATGCTATGACCTACTTCCTCCGAAAACCCCTGGGTGTCATGAAGCCACTACTCGAATTGGATTTAAAGTTAACAAAGTCACAATTGGGATGGCTGGATGTTGCACTTCTTGGGCCTTACTCCTT
>VNWY01001045.1:0-22079 GCA_009869845.1 Pseudachorutes palmiensis | reverse complement strand
ACATAGCATAGTGTACTTATGTCAAAGGGGAGGAGTCTGACATAACTCCTTATGCTATGTCACTAATCCTATGCTATGTCGGCGTGGCGCTATCCATCTAATATAAAGCATAAGTTTTAAACACGCAAACACAAAATCTTATTCCTTTGGTTTAAAGTGTGGGGTAGCAGGTAAGGCATGTGTCAACGGAGCTTGTTGTGGGAATGCTAAATGTCAAAATGGAGTCTGCGTCGGTCCACCATCTACTCCGCAAGTAATGAACAACCTAAAAGCTTGAATTGCTAACAGCTATTATTGAATCTTAAAATAAATAATTTTCTATTTAGGCTACTTGTCGAAAACAGGATACGACCTGCCCCGTGGGGATATTTGCTTCTTTGATAAGCGGATGTTGCCAAGGCCTTTCTTGTAAAGGAGAAAACGCAGCCAAGACATCTGCCTTCTGCGCACCGGGAGACGTATATAACGAACTTCAAATTTTGATTTAATTTACATCTTATATTTTCGTTTAGTGTGTTCCATCTGCACAAGAATGTAAACCAAATGGCCTCCAATGCTGTGTTATGGCGATCCAGAAGGGACACACAAAAAATTCATTTCCCCTTCCCTTTCCCTTCCACAAAAAAAACTTTTTTTTCAAATCCAATTTCAAATTGAAACTCCCTCTTGCGCCAATACTACCACGTGACCATGATTACATGAATTCAAAAATAATACCGGTCACAAATCTCCGACTTTATTTATTAGAACATATTTATTTAAATGATTTAAAACTAATTGCTGCTTTAACGAAATTAATTGGTGACAAGTTACCTGGCTGACAATGTCAACCAGGAGGAAGGAGCAGCATCAGCCTCGTGACATCTTATCAGAAAATTATGGTATTACACAATCACTGCAAAACTAATCTTCAGTTGGGTAACTCAATTAATTTAAAAATTACAGTTCTGATGGATAAGCAGTGGGGAGAATTGGCAAGAATAAATGCTCCACCGAAAGACAAAGCAAAGAAGATGTCAACGCCGGTAAGATAAGGGTGACAAATACCCATAATACTTAATTTATCATTTTTGTTTTTGTTCAGGAGGGCATGTTGACAAGGATGGTTGTCTTCAATCCAAAGAAACTTAACTATGAACCAATTGAAGTCTTTCAAAACGTAAGGTACCGTATAACACCTATCAGCTGCTTTTTGACATTTGTGTCCGTCTTATTTTAGATTGAGGTGACAGAGGCCTTTAGCTATGACTCAGTGTCCAGCGCAATTTGGAAATACTATGGATCAAAGCACAACTACAAAGAGGAAACGCTACACACTCAAGATTATTACGGGGGCTCATGGTCCGATTGCAACAAATACGGCTCAATTACGTGGGCACTTGAAGGACTTAAGGATTCTCTTTGACAAGAAATCCATTCAAATCCAGCAATTGGAGACAGTAATTTGGACGGATTAATTTTAAGCATAAACCAATCAATTTATACTTGAGCATTTATGACGCTATTTTTTGATCATTTTAGATAAGTCCTGGCCGCAACATTTCTATCGGACTGGGAAGACTTACGAGCGCATCATCAGATGACAGTATTACGTTTTTAATGCCGACCGAAACTACTCAGAATCCTGTAAGTTTATATTCCAAATTGTTCATAACTTATTCCTGCTGACAATTATGTTAAGGGAAAACGGCTGAAACTTCAAACTCAGAATCTGATCAAGAAGTCCGTGAGAGTTCCATTAAACAGTGAGTAGTTTATAACTAGTATAGTTTACACATAAATGTAATTCTATTTTTGTAGTTCCTAAGATCACAAAGGAATTTGCTTGCGCTGGGAAGAACGACGTCTTTCAAGACTAATTGTAAGTAACCCAGACTAATCCAGACCTTATGTGAAACGTGTGTTTGCAACTTTAAGGGGTCACTGGAAAGTTGAGAACTATACAGCTGGAACCTGGATGCAAAACGTTTTCCTTCTCACAACCAACTGGGATAGAAATAATGCACAATGGACTAATTGGGGAAGGAGGATTTAGAATGGCGTACAAGTGTGCCGTCCGAGGAAGCCCTGTATTGGCAGACGGGAGTTATGTGTTCAAAATTTTCAGTGAAGACACAGTCACAGATCGCAGGAACAACTGGGATGAGTTGCTCACTTACACTGAAGGGAGCAAGACGATTGTTGATCCCAATTGCATCACAAACGGGAAAGTAAGCCGAGCCTGGACTTGCAAGGAGTTAAATGAGAAGGTATTCATAATTATGCTCAATGATAAATAAATGTAACTGGTGAATATTTTTCTGTAGTCTGTTCAGACACAAGCAACTGCGCAGTATATTGCCAAGCGGTTCCAAAACTTAATTGGACCTTCTGAGGAGATGCCAAGGTAAAGATTTTACCGTTTGAAAAGCATATCGAATTTCATTTTTAGAATGTATAACTTTTGTGATTTCAGATACATCTCTAACTTCTATGTAAAATTAGACGACGGCACAATTGGAACGATCGAGCCATATCTTGAAGGTGTCTTCGTAAAGCATACTAACAACAGCATGTCACTCTCGGGTAGTCCAGTGTCGGAAATAACACTGAAAGCAATTGCGCTATCACATTTCTCGTACTCTGAAACAAACAAGGAACTGATCTTGACTGATGCACAAGGTAAAAGTACTGTATACATGCTCTAAGCCCAACTTAAACTGTATTTTCTGCAGGAGTTGGTACGAGCTTTACTGATCCGGAACTTGCAACCACAAAGCCATTCTTAATCAAAGGTGGCGAGATTGATATGTAAGTTTTAAATTCCAGGTCAAACGATTTTGAAATGCAATGTTCACAGGAGTTTGATTTGTTTAGGTATTTTGGTCCAGGAAATATTGCCACAGCCATTCCTAACTTCATTTCCGCTCACAAATGCAACAAATACTGCAAATTGACAAAGTTATCAGAAATCGAAAATCTCATTTAACATTCACTCAAAACTAGAGTATTGAAACCACAACGAAATTAGTGAAACTAGAGCTATAAATACTTAAATACCAAAAGTTATTACAGTTGAAAAGTATTTATCAGTTTACCTTTTATTTAATTTTGAGTACGATTCCTTTAGCTTTGCAACCAATAAACAGGCACGTGTAAGCTTCGATCATGTTTTCTAACGTAACCGGAAACAAATGATTATCAGTAAGCACAGCTTGCAAGACGTGGTATGTTTCTCGGGATACAAATTCCAAGTCAGTATCGTAATGTAAAGTTGTTTTGACAAAATCCAGGCGTTTAGTTTTCAATGGAAATCCACACTGCACAAATCCTATAGTCAAACCATATGTTTGTGTTTTCAATTAGTGACGTCGAAACTCTTACCATATTCTTCCGGATGATCATAAAGATAATTTGGTATTCCACATGGTCGTCTAATTTTTTGAGCTCGAATCCTATGAGTATTCCAGTATGCCACAAACTGATTCAGCTCTTTCTGTAGGATTGGAATTAGTAAGATGGCAAGGATAGTTCTGAAAGTAAATCATTCACATTAGTCACATTAGTCAATTAGACAATCATTGTGCGTCGTTATTTTATTTTGGTATGTTAGAACTTTACTGCACCTTGAACTATCGTCCTTGTCACTGTAGAGTCCAGTGCTCACTAATTGCCGTACATGCGACCGGAAGAAATCTCCATGACGTTCTCTAAAGTCTCGCCAGAAGCGCTCGATTACCTGGAAAGCCATAGTTTACCAGTTATAGGAAACCCATAATTACGAGTTCCTAATTTGCGTTAATACATCAACTGATTCGTCATAGACGATCCGTAAACATGGGCTAGCCCATCTGAAGCTTCTCGGAAGAAATTATGGATGTGCCGAATTGTACCGTTTTCGTTTCCTCTGTCTGTCCGTACAAGAGCAGGAATAGCTAAATAACATCCAATTTAAAACAGCTAACACTTTAAAATATAAATAAAGCACTTAAATTACTTTTCAATCGTTGAACAGCGTCGTAATAAAGACGCCCAGGTAGTTGTGGCGAAGAGTTTCCCGGCCATGCTCGAAGCCAGATGATTTTGCGAGAAAATGAATCGATACAACCATGTATTCCTAGTGGAAACTCGTGCTTGTACAATCCCATCAGCTTGTCGTGGCCGTCGACACTCCACATCCAATTTGGCCCCTAGTAATGAACAAATTAGTGCAATCAATGTTTTAATTAATGAAATTAGACACTTATTACCTTTGAGATAAACTGTCGTCTTTTAAACTTCTGTCGTTTCCCAACTGCACGATTCACGAGCCCTTCTGGAGCGAGAACTTTCATGGCACAGTAAACGTCGCTCCTGTTTTAGTATAAAAAATAATTAAGATTAATTCAATATCCGGTTACGTCAGTACCTTTTCACCTTGAAGCCATACTTGATACGGATATGTTGATGCAGGGCTCTGTATCCTAAAAGTTTCGCAGGCCCGCACAGTTCTTCCTAAATTCAGAATAAAGCACCAGATAATAATGAACTAATCTTCAAGCTATGAACGTTGGCTTTACTTTTAAAGCAGTACGGAATTCCTCATTGTTGTCCAGGATCTCATTTTTCCTTATGCCAAAGAATCTTAATCTCCTTTTCAAAGTGCGTAGTCTATAAAGAAAAAAGTGCAACAAAATTAGCAGATTACTAATTACAAGATGATTTACACTTACCCCCATGTGTAGATTGGAAAACGCTTCTTCACAACATTCAATGTTTCCTTGTGCTGGTAACCTTCTAGCACACATTCCGACAGTACGCTGAGTAATTGAGGATCGGATTTCCAATTCCATGGTGGCGAGTTGGACTGGATTAAATTAATCCAGTATGTTAAACTTCACACTGTTGTTTTTCTTTTGTAGTTCAATTTTGAACCAGCTGATTCTCACGTGGTAGTATTGGCGCAAGAGGGAGTTTCAATTTGAAATTGGATTTGAAAAAAAAGTTTTTTTTTGTGGAAGGGAAAGGGAAGGGGAAATGAATTTTTTGTGTGTCCCTTCTGGATCGCCATACTTTACTATTTCTGACTGATGAAAAAAGCAAGCTTTATCAGCGCCAAAAAAAATCTAATCAAATTGAACGTTTAGGTACTTGAAATTGAAAGTAACGATTTCGACATTTTTGCTGTAAAATTGATTGACCGGTTGACTACTTCATTTTTTTTTGTGGAAGGGAAAGGGAAGGGGAAATGAATTTTTTGTGTGTCCCTTCTGGATCGCCATACATGACCAACTATTTTAAAATGGAAGGAGACTCACAAAAAGGAAGCAACCGCTGCATAAATAGACAAAATTGAGAAACTTTTTATAGAAAGCCAAACTTTTAACTTTTGAAAGGCAAAAGCCTACTTTTCGTTTAGTAAAAGGAGAATTTTAATGTTTAGCGCTTCAGTTTATTGGTTAAATTGAATTGTTGAAAGCTAGCTCCAGAAGGCGATGTGAGCGGAGAGCGTCCTTGTAATGACGGTTGCAATTTTTTGGCTTCGTGGCTATTTAATGTAGTTATTCCCGCAGATTCCATATCGCCTTCAGAAACAACGTCGCATGATCACATGGTCCGGACTACATTGCTTTCCTGGAATGGGTTGGATGTTCAGTGGGTGTAGCCATGACGTTCATGTACTACGGAGAATATACACCATACTTTCTATTTGGAACTCTTTGACGATTAACCTCCCATCCATTTTTGTCTTTCTATTCCTCAATTGCGTTACATTACTCTACTTGTTGGACATGTGTGTGTTAGCACCAAGAAAATGGCTGATGTACGCAGCCATTGTAACATTTTCAATTTTCACGCGTACATTTCATGCGTAAAAGTTCTCAAACGAATAGTTGCAAATTTTAAATCTGTAGCAATCTACAAGCAAGTGCTTCTTCATATTAAATCTTAAATCATATTTTCCAATATTTGCACCTCATTTAAAGCTCTGCGACAGTCGGTCTCCGCTTTTTGGATTTGCTCTGCGAATTCAAAATCAAATTATTACTGGACCACTTGTCATCAATGTTTTCTGTGGAGGTGTACTCTTCATGATGATTTACATGTTCGCAATGGCAGGTGCAGTCAATGCAGAGTCCACAAAAGTGAAATTTCGTTGGAGCAGTAAAGAAAGTGCAACAAATGTTGTAATGAAAATACGAGGAATTATTCATATATAAGATATATAATATACAATAATATTTAAGAAAGAATACAAACGCACATGTCTTTCAGTTGGTGATTTGTACTACATTGATAGAAATATAATCCATACAATACTGCAGGCAGTACTGAATATAACACTGTCAACTTAGTGCTAACACAGTCATAGATTATGTAGATTATAAAATAAGAAGTGTCGTTAATTAATCAAACAATTAAAGTATCTGCGCGTGTATTATTAATTAAAAAGCATTTAAAGCAAATTCTAAAATACGATAAATAAAATTACATTCTTTAATTACTTAAATCAAAAAAAAATATATGGTTGCTTTTTCTTGGAGCGTATGCATGCATGCAGGATTCATACAGAATTCGAAATTAAACAATTTGCTGTCAGTGGCATTTATACTTATAAAAAAAAGTTTAAAAAACTTCTCAATATGTGTAACTGGTTTCTCGACATTTTTGTTTAAGAATTATCTGCTACAATGATGGCTAAAATTGAGAATATTAATTAAACAGCACGGCATAATACGATCTAAATGGACATTTTTTTAAAGGTAATGTAGGGAAAAATATTTGACTAATAAAAGGGCATTCTTATTTTACATCGCACCATTTGACCAAACGGTTGAGCCAAATTAAAAGGAAATTTGTGACTCAATTTGCCATTTGGATTTTAATTTATTAGCAAACACATTTTACATGAAATTAAACAGCAAATGTTGGAAGTTGGAAAATTGTAATAAGGATTACTGATATTCGATGAGCTAGTTGACTTGATTCGCTACTTATTTTTGTTGGTTCGTTGGTTACAAGTGGATGGCGATCGTTTGATTTAAATGGTTTGACGAGACGACTCACAAATGAACGAAGCTTCGCTGATGTTGTTGCCGGATCCAACCATCAATGCGTTTCGCTCCAAGTCGATCACACACTGCGGTAAACATCCAAACACTCTCTAATTTCAGTCTAATTTTTTTTCCATTTTTACCTCGTATGCCTGGAGAATGTCAACTCCGAGCACCAAATCCGGTTTCTGCGCCTTTACGACTGTGAACGTAGAGACAAATATCTTTCCGGCCACTTCGATGTTGAGTTTGCGAATCTTTCCAATCGACTTGGTTGAGGGTTGAACTGATGGGAACATCGTTGTGGCCAATTCAGCATATGTAGCTGGAATGGTGTCGACGAGGTTGTAGATTTTCGTTCGAAATGTACATTTTTTGGATATGGTCGAAACGGAGGATTCTATTAAGTTTACATATTTTTTATAACAGAACGGCAGACTTCTCTAAATAATTGTAAACTTACTGGGATCAATACGAGTCTTTACTGCAGTCCCATTAACTTTTGCCTCCACGAATATAGCACATGGAATGTTTCCACGCTCATTTGTAGCAACTCCTGCTGGCTGCGGGTTTGTTGCGGTGTTGGAATCTTTATCAAATGGTACTTCTTTAGACGTCTTTCGTGTCTGTAGTAGCGGCAACCCCTGAAACTTTGCGTTTTGTTCAAGAATTTTCTCAAGCTTGGCATCTCTTTCTTTGTATATTTCGGATAGAATTACTTCCACAAGCTTCAACCCGGTCTCTGCAAAAAAAATTGACATAATTGTTGAAGTGCCAATATATTTTATTCCTTGAAGATTTCCATACCAAAGTCTCCATTAATGAGAGCAGAAGCTAAAGGTGGATTTGTTTTCTTGAGCTGCATCACTGCTTCGGGACAGGTAAGTAACTGCTTCAAAATCAGGGTAGCATCGTCATCGTTTCCAATTGGAAAAATCCAATCTGGCTCCTCGCCGCCGCTTCCACTAGTTCCATTAATTGGTGTCAATGCAAAGTCCAGAGTGTCGCCATCCATGAGTCCATGATCCTATTTAACGACAAATAAATCAACTTGCTCATAACCTTTAGAAAATCGTCGTTCACTTCAAAACTCCTATTGTTGGAAAGCAGACGACCATTTTGAAGAACTGAGATTTTGAACCCGGAAGGCACATGTAGATTTGCCTCGCCTCTAACTGTGGACTGTAAATCCTCGAGACTCGACGTTTTTATTTCGTTACGTACCGTAACAATTGAGCCTGTCCATGTCCGGATGTTGATTAGGATCGACATCTCACGAGAGAAAATCGTAATCAAATATAAAAAAAACGGAGCGACGAGGTATGTTTAATATAGCGGTCTTGTTGATATCCGTGCATATAAATGTGTTCAGATGACGACAATATTATGGCACTCTAAAGCGGCGTCTACACCAAGATATAAAGAAAAGATCAAAAACAAAAATTCCTGTAATTTCTACAGCGTTTGTTTCGAAGGTGAATAGCGAGTCAACATATATCCAACAAGAAGCGAATGAAACATGACCTGATCTACAGCTGTGATGAAAACAGAAATTAAATTATTCCAGCTAAACAAGCCCACGTAACGCGAACAATTTGCCTTCTCGAGCATTCTAGGAGCCAAGACGGTAGAAGAAATGATACAAATACACCAGCAGTGGATCTCGGAGACCTTCTTATTAAGAAGGGACTCGCAGGGAGACCTTATAGGAGTTTGTGCGTTAACTTTTGGTGTAAAGTTCATGACTCGTGGACATCGTAGAAGCCTGAACAGCAATGCGTCTGAAAGGTAGCGTCTCTCAGCTAAATCTGTGATTTTTCATTACCGTTATCACTTATAAGCCCTTCAAAATGGGAATCCAAGAAACCACTTTTTTTTAAGAATTATGTTGATTTTGATGTCTCTGTACAATTTAACTTACAACCTCTCACTGGGTTGAACCATCGTCCTGAAAAATCACAGATTATCACAGATTAAGAGTATGGCCTACCTAAGGTGTGTGGGAACTGCTCTGAAAACAGAAAGAGGAGAATTTGAATTCCGAGAGGTTTTGGGGTCACCTTTTTAGAGAGCGTGAAGTTAGAAGGTGTACCCAGTAAATATGTTGCTAACGTCGCGATTATTACCGACTTGAGTTGACAATTAGTTTTAATGAGCGAATGATCGACTTTTTAAAACGTCATTCATGGTATATCTTATGACAAATGTCTTGTGCAAACCGTTACTTTCGGTGATTTCAACGGCGTTCAAATACGCAGTTGTTTAATCTGGTGTTAAGAATGAGTCGCCCCAAATTGAATGGACCTCCTTCAGGGCCGCTGACAGCGATTTCCAGGTTAATAAAATATTTCAAATCATTGACAACGTAATCCATACTACGGTAATGAGCACATTCCCATGCATACAATGTGCTGCAACTGCCTTCACAGTATATACCTGTCGTTACATTTTGGAAAGCACTAAAACGACTGAATCAGGTCAATGAAATTGGTCGTTGTATGTAATAACATTGTATTGATTCTGAAATACCATTCGTAATAAATAAGTTATGGCAAGTTATGGCAGAATAATTCTACCGCCACTTCCACCGGAATTCTTATTCATCGCCCCATCCTGATGGCCAACCACGATTTCCTGTTGGAGAATGGTCTTGGTGACGGTGGTAACCTCCGTAGGGCTGGTTCCAACGGGAATTGTCATATCGTCCTCCGGAAGAACTATCAGGATACCGACTACCTGACCCTCTGTCACCTCCTCTGGGTGGATCTCGTCCTCTTCCTTGCTTAGGACTTTGTGGGCGCTGCGGAGTTGGGGAAGAAGGTCTTTGCGTCGGGGAAGGAGACCGGGAAGATCCTGGACTTCCTAACGGCGACGCCGGTGGTGTACCCATTGCGACCATTGGCATGTTTGGAGGAGCACCGCCACTTCGAACCAATGTCACATCACGATGGACAACACGGATCTATGAAATCCGCCACATAAAAACACGAAGAGACGTTTTATGACTACAATATATTCAAATTACCTGAACAGTGCGTGAATTTGGAACACCCTGTACAAAAGCGTCCAAGTTGGGGATTGGTCGGTTATTGTTCAGGCGTGGATATCGATCGAACGGAAACCCCATCGGCTTGGCGTCAGGATATCTTTCATCCAAGAGCCCACAGTAACTGACTGCGTCTCGACAGTTTTGCCGCGCGGCAACGCTGGAAGTACTCCTTCTTGGAACCAAGTCCTTTGCCCCATCCGTGATAATGACATAAAGATCAAACAGCATTCCCTCTGTGGTCCCACGGGGGACGAGCAAATGTTGTGGCCAACCACAGCCACAAACAGAAGCCGCTGGAGTCGGATCCGCTTCTCCACTTCTTTCTAAATCTCTGAATGTTTGTTCCCACGGGATGGTCACTGTTGATGCACTGGATTGACGAGTGACTACATTTTCTCCTGGACGTACTGAAAAATACACGAATTGCTAATTCCCAATAGTTTTCTCCAAAGATTTCATTTACTGCTTCACATACAGACTGTGGTGAATTTATCCATGGCCATCATTAGGAGCCTCTGCTGTGCGATGTCAAATCGAGTCTTGGATTCACTGAGCCTGGGAGCCATAAATATGCGTACTGTTGCTGAAACATCTTGTCTTCCTCCATTTTGAACCTTAAATCAAAATTAGCAGAGTTGAGTTAAAACAAGAAAACTGTTAAGACTTGTGTATATAAGTCTTACGACAATCCTGTATGCAAAGCTCTCATGGTTTAAATGAGTTGCTGTAGCCCACACCGCGCCTAAATTGACGGCATTTGTTCTTCCAAAGT
Organism: Pseudachorutes palmiensis; assembly: GCA_009869845.1. NCBI lineage: Eukaryota > Metazoa > Arthropoda > Collembola > Poduromorpha > Neanuridae > Pseudachorutes > Pseudachorutes palmiensis. Next base: position 11,245 of record VNWY01001045.1, on the reverse strand, counting down.
CAAGACCACGCGCCAAATCAATGTCACTCTGCATCCAATTTGTCACAAGAATGTTTTGTTCCCGATTCCGTCCCTCAGTTTGGACAGACAATTCTGTAACCTGGATTCCAGTCCATGCCAACTAAAAAAGAGTTAAGGAAATAGGGAAAATTAGGGAAATACATTAATCCTTCTAATCGTCCCTTTTAGAACTTGCCTCTTCCAAAGTGTAAGGTGGAATTGTCGCCTTGAACCTGTCAAATATTTCGTCCACGTACTTGTGCCAACGGTAAAATATGGGGTCACGCATGGCCTAACATTGAATGAATTTAATACATGCGTCCATTTTTATTGTTGCTGCATAAATCTTACCGTTGTACTATCTCCCATTACTCCCATTTCCTCTCTATGTCGGAATAAGGGATCATGAATGAAACAAATCAGTACATGACCAATGTTGTGGAAATCTCCATAAAATTGGGTATTCGGAGTCAGCGTCGAAGCTACGGGGAGAATTATTTGAAATAATTATACACGGCTTTTAAAATGAGAGAAGCTATTATAACCTTCCAACAAGTCTCCCAAGATATCAATTGTCAACCGATCTGTTTGTCCATTTGCCTGAAAAAAGTCATTTATTTGGTCATACCTAACTTGAATTTGTTCATCATAACAACCACATAACTCACCCGAATAATTGTACCAGTGTCAATGGCTTCAAGGATCCGAGTGCGCCAAGTTCCCATTTGCTCCAGGGTAAAATTCATAATGTCAGCGACCCTTGTCCCAAGTGGCCTATTGACATTCTATAATCGGACAGAAAAGTCATACATAAATTGCCATAATTGCAAATGCGTTTAGCCGATCATACTTGAATTCGACTTCCTTCCTGCCGTGTACCCCAAACTATCCCTGAATTGGTATTGTACAACTTTGGAAAGTATCCTTCCTCAATTAGTTCTGACAAGTCAAATCGCTGGACTCTTCTCAAGTTATTTCCTAATCGTTCAGCTTCGTATCTTGCAAGCATGCTAAGACGCACATGAAAAGAATATTTCTATTTCTGAAGTAACGGGATAACTAATTAAACTAACTCATGATGCATCCAGTAAAACAGTTCTCCTTTCCTATCCCGTTGGTTCCCGGCTGCATCCTGGCGGTAGATTAAATGCCTATTGGTAAATGAAAATTATAAAATACGATTGCCAAGGTCAAAAACTGAAGTGATATACCAATGCCAATGATGAGAGTTCACTCCCAAATCTTCCCGGAAGTAGGCAAGTCGATTCTCTGGGTTGGATTCGTCTCCAGTAGTATTCCGTGCAATGACTATCCGTGACTGTTAAAAGTATAATCCAATATGGGGTTTGCTTTTTCTGCGTCTGCGCATAAATGGGCTTCGTTTACCCTGTCCTCTAGTGGAAGTACTGCCTGTCTCTGTGCCATTCTCACAACACTTGGAGAAACGAACTGGTCCGGCATGACTTCCCAAATTGCTGGCATTTTGAATCCTTTCAAATCCGGTCTCTGGAGGCACGCCATTGCCACAGCGTAAACCCAAAGGCGTGTGTTGATCAATTCGCTGTCACGGCATGCGCAGCACATGGCCAGGAAATCTTCTTGTGAGCTCTGGGCTAAAATAAGCAGTTACTAATTAACCAATTCCTAATTAATATGTCAAATTAAGCTTTACCCATTAGCATCTGACGGAGTTGTGATGCAGCTTCACGATGTGCAGGAATGAAGTAGGAGAAGAGCGTTGTCCTTGGGCATACTGCAGCAAACGGAGTTAAATCGAGTGCCCGCGGCGGTGGTTTGACCGGAATGCTCATTCGCGAAGCCGCTCCTACATTCCTGCGGTAAGTGGTGGCAGCATGTTGAGACTTGGCGTCCAGATTGTCGGTAGGTACCATGTAGTAGACATTAGGCTCTCCACGGGGCCCAAGGTACAGCGGCTCCCCCACTCGCTCGAACAAGTACATGAACCGTTGCTGTGTTGCTTTGTCCATGATGGCTTCCTCGTAGCTCAGACAGTCCTTCTGTTTGAAGAAAGAAACAAAGACTGAACGTTAAACAAGACTTGACCCCTTCATTTAACCGTAAACAGGAAAATTTGAAAAAGGAAGCTTTGGCTTACCACGAAATCCGGCAGAGCTTTTGGCCGCATTTTTACCGGAAATCATGTTAAACTGAATCCGAGGTTTTAACATGATTTATTCCAAGACTACCAAAGGAAATCAGGTTAACGAAAGTATCGCAAACAAACACACAACTGCTGACTAAATTTTGGCTACTTTTACATGAATGGAATGTTGCGACTCTCAAAAAACTAAATGAGGACTAAAAGGTCAAAGCGACCGCCTTGCCAAAGGATTAAGTATACTCACAGTAAACGCCGCTACTCTAGGACTTTCATATTATAATTTAAAATCATCAGTAATGACACTTGTTAGATGACTTTATAGAATGGGAATGTAGTTGTCGATTTTGGCTCGATGACGTTGAGCGACGCACTCGGCAATCCAAACGATGTTCCGACTCTCCTGCTCCTTCAACTTGAGATAGGCGTAGAAGACGCCGAAATGAAACTGACGTAGAAATGCATTGACATTCAATTTGACCTGAAATATAAAAATTTGAGGTTGTGGTCTCGCTTTAAACCCATCTCATTTACCTCGTATTCAAAGAATCGATCTTCCAGCGTTTTCTCTTCTGGATTATTTCCCGCATTTGCGAAAAGCACCTGATACTCTGCATAGTATTCGGCCACACTCCGAACTTGTTCGTAGTCATCAGCTCTGGCCAGTGCAGCAAGTCCATCTGGATACAATTTCCCACATTTGGGAAAAAGACGAGCCCGATCCTCCTTAGTTAATTCAGTATCAAACGAATTGATTGTAATGATCAGAGCACGACGATCAGCTTCAAACTATGAACAAATACCCATCACATTAACTTTCAAAAGTAACAGGAGTATTGTTGGGTATAACTTACGGATAGAATCTCAGTCATGACTTCTGCCGTCTCTCCACCAAGACCTTCGCAAAATTCGTAGAATGCTTCCAAGTATGCCTTGTACAGAGTATTACGAATCAACTCCACGTTCATTTCGTCCAAGTCTGCTTCGCTAATGCAATCTTGGAAGAATGGAGCTGTAAAAACATTAAACAATCAATTAATTCGTAATCCTTTAAATTCCTTTAAATAGCATACACTTTATTGCGCTTACCCAAAGGAGTATCAACAAGTACTGCGTTGTATAGCTCAGCAGGCGTGGCTGCAATGTGAATAGCCTCCATCTGCTCAAAGGATCCAAGAGGGTGACACTTTGGTAACAATTCTTGCAACGGCCTTTGATGAAGCGAGCCAGTGATGAGGAGCACGATATTATCAATCATGTAGCTGTATCTGCAAATGAAATTCGGATAAATTAGCAAACAGGAAGTCAGGAAGTGCCCTTTAGCTTGAAAAGTTACAGAATCTGTACAAATTGTGAACTTACGTAATGAAATCCATGAATGTGGAGAGTGGTTCCACCGCTTGATTGCGCATATGAACAAACTCGGTAACTGTTTTCTCTCGTAGCTTATCATCCAGTGTGGATACGGAAATTGGAGAGGGTTCGTTTGCCAGGAAATTGCCATAATCTGTGCCAGCCAGGTGGAGCCGTAGATCTAAAAGAATGAAAAGACATGTTTATGATGAATACAATGACATCAGTTAGTTATGATTCAATGATTGACTAACCTTCAATTGTTTCACATTGGACCAAGTTTAAGTAGTCATTTTGGGTTAGAATCCCTGACTTGAAGCCACGGCACAGGCCTTCGAGATATCCATTATCGATGTTGAAGAGACAGCCGTACATGGTGACCCGATTGACCTGTGATTGACCTTTTCCTGGATGAAGCAAATCCACTTAATTTCCAAACAGCTGAAACTGAGATTAACAGACTGTGTGGACCCACCCACAAAATCTGTGATTTCACTCTCGGCTTTTCTAGCAGCTGTTGCCACTACTCCCCAATTCTCCGTGTCCGATGCTCCACTACTGGGCAGGGTGGTGAAGTCGTCGTCCCTGAGGTCAGGAAAATAATTATTATTATAAATACCCCAGAAATAGTTAATAAAACATGGCTAATGAGTTGAAAATGAAGCTTATTTGAAGCTTTGTGTGAACGCTAATGAATTTTTGGGTAAAGTGTAAAAGCTAGGACAAGAATTAAACATGATAAGTACACATGCAAAATACGTGCAAAACAGGACAATTGGTAATGCATAATGATTCAATGTGAGTTGGCTCGTATTCAACAAATGTAAAAGTAATGTTTGTTAATTTACAAGTCAACTTTTACTTGTTATTTCTTGATTAATTGACTTTTGATGCGGGGAGTTATTCAGTAATTTCGACATGGGATGGTGATTCCGTCAGGCTCTGGTTTGCTAATGTCCAGTCGCATCGGTGGGTCATTTTCAAAGCCATCTTTGAAGTAGAGTAGAACTGTTGGGAAATGGTCCACCCCAAGCTCGTCAATGATCACGCTCAGATCCATTAGTCCATTCTAATCAACAAGTATTCAACTGATTTTTACAAGTCAACTGAATAGCACTGGAGCCCGCATAAGAAACTGTAGCTTACTTCGCCCAAACTCTGATCCAATGCCAATGTGTTTCCCCAAATATCCTTCCAGACATAGTTGTGTGCATTGCTGTTGTAGTTGTCTGCGTAGAAATCAATCAGTTGACGAAGCAACTGGTAGTTGCTCACCTACAATACAAAACAGAATAAGAACAGGAATTATTAAGGAATCATCACTGTGGAACTCCCACCTGCACAATTTTCTCATCGTAGTCGAGTGTATTGATGATACGGAGAAAGTGCTTTCGCTTTCCTAGGTGTAAGTACGCGGATCCTTTTGCGTCCATTTGGAGCCAATCACTGATTCGGATGGTACCCATGGCCTTAAGATCCAAATGGTTTAGCTTCTGCGTTGACATCATCATACGTGAATTTTCGTCCACGGTTTCGTCCTTGTCGCTTCCTCCCAAGGAACCCAAGAGCTTCATGTCGTCGGCCACGTCAGAGCCACGGATGGAAGCATTCGTCATTGGGAACTTCCCAGTCGTCGCCAAACTTGCAACTAAAAAAAATATTTTGCATCACGATTTTGTAGCGATTAGCCATCTAAATTCTGCTGAAGTTAACCATTATCTTACCTGAAGCTTGGGGGATCGCGGAAACGATGAATGCCGACTTTGGCTTCCCAACCTGACCTCCGTGCTGTGGTCCTTGGACCTTCTTCGGAGCTTCTTGTTCTTTGATATCCTCTGGTTGCGGTGGTGGTGTCTTAACTCGTGGCTCATCACGACGTGGCCCAAAGAGACTCCCACTTTTATTCAGTGGAACATTCAACCCAAAATGTCGCTTCTGTTCCGCATTCAAGTATTTCCTGGACACTTCTCTCAACTGGTCCTGCGTCAAGTGCTTCTTGTCCAAGTTTGGTTGAGCGAAGGTTCCTTTATGGTCATCCACTGGATCACCAACATTCGCAGCAGCTGGATTCTTGAATAAGATCGCCACATCTTTATTGTCGGCCATCTTCACGTCTTTGTTGCTTACAAAAACTCAGTTCCTAATGAAGTTTATCACGAAAGAGTTACAGCGAATAAATTACAAAATGCGCAAAGGAAACTGTGAGCAGTGAGCACAGATCATCCTCATGATTGGTTCATTAAATAACAAATGCAACTCCAGTACCAGTGCCAAATTGCCATGGTGAGATTTGTGAAATATTTGTGGGGTATTGTGCGACCCAGCGTCTGCTGGAGGAGTGAGCGTCGTAGTTCTGTTATTTGCAGCCCCTGTGTTCCAGGAGATTATTTTTGCAATTGCCAGTGGCCATGGATGAATTCCTAAGGGGTGTTTGGGGGCCATTGAGTACGTCATCCCCCCTGCTGGTTGGTCTGGACCAGATAGGGGCTTTGAATCCTTGTAAAACAGTCTGCTTATGGGGATTCGAGTGTAATGTTTTGTTTTGGCTTTGCTATTCCCTTCATTTGTAAAATGCACGTAAAAGTGGCTCTGACTCCCCAGTGGTGGCAGATGGATGGGAAGTGGAAGTGGGGGAGCCAAGGAAGGGGACCGGCCCCCACTTCCAAATCAAAAAATAACACGGAGCTCCCCTTCGGATCCCTCCGTCTCCCTCTGGGAAAATAACAGTAGAGGACACATTCAATAGGGAAGGCAGTACACTATCGTCCAGCACAGGAATAGCATCAGGCGACCTTTCAAGTTTCAAGGACTCGACCCTTCTTGCACCCTTAGAGACTCAAATATCACAAAACTCATCCATTGATCTCCCTCATAAGAGGTATACTAATCATAGTCGCAATCTCCCTTGCCGCAAGACGCACTAAATGTTCTTTCCACTCATTTATACGGTTAATCGCTTTTGTTTGCATCCAGTCGAGATGTCTGCTGGAGATGACGCCATTACTGTAAGAGAGCAGGGAGAAAGCTCGTCAACACTTCGGAACACTTGCCAAGAACTCCTGGACAAAAACCAGTTCCTGGATGTCACGCTCTCATGCGTCGATGGACAAGTTCAGGCACACCGTGTAAGTTTTAATGAAAGCACTGCCGGGAAATGTTAATTTATAACTATTCTCTTCCAGATTGTACTCTGCTCTGTGAGCAATTATTTGTACGAACTATTTACTTCGAACCCTACGGCTAATCCGTGCACTCACCCGATGGTTATTCTACGTGATTGTAAAGTAGCAGAAGTACAGCTGGCGCTCAAGTACATATATGGCGGAGAGGTCACGACCACACGGGCGAAACTCGGGCTCCTTCGCACTGCGGCAAGGGAATTGGGATGTCAGGCGCTGGAGAAAGTATTGGGAGATGCAATTTCAGGTCCCCATATACCTGCTCATGGCATTCTGCTTCCGCCAAAGACTGAGGCACTGGATGACAATAGCACGGCTGGAGTTAATTCCATTCTTAGCCAAATTACCAAGGCCATCTCTATCAAGACTGAGCCAGAAATAAACCAAGGAATCAAGAGGTCACGGTCACCTTCACCTACGAATTTGAAAGGGTTGATGATGCCACCAATGCCGAAGCTTTTACGAATGACCTCGTCCAGCAGTGCAACTGGCACGGCCATGAGTGACATGAATGCAGGCGGAATGTCACCTCCGGTCTTGGTTCGGATGATTCCAGGAGCTGCGGAAGAGGAATGTCCGATCTTGCAATTACAGCATGATAAGGCCGAGAGTTTTGTCTATACCAATGAAAACCTAAACATGACAGTGAATGGTGAATTGTTTGTGGATGGTGATGAAGAGGAAGATGAACCGGATCAGAATGAATCAACATTGGTGATTATGGACTCGGACGAGAGTCCAGAATCACCAGTAAATAAGTCGGAGGAATCCAGCGTTTGTCCATGGTGTTCTCAGGTATTCAGAAGTGTCAATCTCCTTCAGCGCCATGTTCGGACGCACGTTGGAAGTAACTCCAGTAGCAACAAGCCATACAAGTGTCCATATTGCACGGTAAAGACTTCTACTTGGAATGAGATATTTCTGAATTCACTAATTTGTTACATTGTTTCACAGCATGAATTCGCTCGGTCTGCTCATTTGAAACGTCACGTTCGAACTCATACTGGGGAGAAACCTTACAAGTGCACCTTCTGTGATAGGTAATTACACAAGAAACAGGACCAGAACCTCCTGAAAAGTTAATTGAACCAAATGTCATTTATGTAATTCACAGGGAGTTTTCCAGACAGGACAAAATGAAGACACACATGACTCGCCATTTGCAGGGTTCCCTTCCTTCAACTTCTAATGGAACCAACAATAATAACACCACAATCCGGAGTTGCTATCCACCTGCAGCCTTGAGTCAAAACGCAGGAGGTCAAGTACCCATCAAGATTTTGATTCCGACCAACAACATCAGCAGAGGACAAGCTAATCAGCCATCAAATCCGCTCAGTATAGAGTCCAATCCGCCATCTCCTTCGTCTTTTTTCAATAACGATCGTCTTGCTGCACCTACTATTACGATCAATGCTCCTCCTGCGCAGGGATCATCATCGCTCACAACCAGTACTCGGTCCACCCGGCGTCCCATCCAGCTCAACTCCGCTGTTAACTAACTGTAATGTAAACTAGTGTAATAAATTAGTATAATAATCGTTTTCCCTTTAATTTATATACACACGCAATTAAAGCCTTAACTTATAAATCCGTAGTTGTAGTTACCCGAATGACTACATTATCCGTGTTCAGCGCCCCTTCTGAAGCTCATGGAGTAGTTGTGCTTCCTTTTCAGCCTTGTATGTTGAAATGAATGCCTTCAACTCTGCATTTTCAGCGATTGAGGAGGGTGGATATAGTTCTCGCTGCTTCCGGATGACCCAGTCTTCAAAGAGATGAGGTTGATTGTAAACGTAGAACATGGCTACAGGGAAGGTAACGCAGATTGTCATTTTGAGAAGCTCCAGGTGCCAATTACCCATGTTATCTAGTAAACATAAAGATTAGAAATTAATGCATCTTCATTGTCATTACTGAAAATCTAAAGTAAACAGAAGCTCCACTCTAGCTTACCCGATGGAACATCCGCTATGGATGGAGCAATTAGGCAAATTAATTAAGTCCAGTTAATTACAGGACTAATTGAAAGTTCACGGACGATATAAGATGAAAAGGTGATTGTGAATTAAAATTGAAAACTGAATTTATTTGAGATTTTTCGAATAAAGCGCGGGATAGAAAGTCGCAAGTGAGCCAAATTGGCGTGACACTAGGTGCTTAAAAATGTGGCTATTGTCGTTTTAATTTAGTTAAACAGCAGCAATTAGGTGATTTTCGATGAATTATTCGATAACGCTTCCAGTCCAAGTGTAGGTGATGTAACATGGGTTATAGCTCCGATCCAATTCGTCACTTGGCTCGTCCACTACCCTTCCAATGTCGCACACAACACCTTTATAGGCAACGCTGACGGCCGCCGCCTTCTCTGGCAAAGTGTCGTAAGTCATTGTCGCTTCTTCATAAGTCGGAGGAGCTAATTCATCAAAGAAAGATATTTTAAACCAAAAAGTTTTGTTTTGTCGCTGTGATTTAACTCACGTAGATCTGGGTATTCTTTAAGTATTGGAGCCGACGCCATTTCTGCATTTGACGGAGGACGCAAATTGTGAAATGTAGACCGAAGTGGGATTGTGCCAATAACGATTGGGATCTCTCCGCGTAAAACCGTAGTACCAGTAATTCCAACTTCAATCTATAAATCCAGTCAGTAAAATTCAATCCTAAAATATTTAGCTTGGTTTATTATTACGCGGAGCAGGTATTGGAGATCAATGATTTTGCAGCTGACTAAACGCGTCGGAGGTAGAGGCGGGATTATCAAGTCCTGCGTCCATCCTTCTACTTCTCCAGGCGACACTTGAGGACCACAGATTCTCCTGATTGTCCTCGAGTCCCGAAGCGTATTTTCCTTGGCGTGAAAATTCACTACCTGAGCATACAGAAGTTAGTTTTGATAAACTATATATGGGACATTGATTGTCAAACCTGGACAAGGCTGCAAGTAATCCCTTTGATTAGCCGTCTGCTTAAATTACTAATCTGTACTGTAAATCGAACCGGCTCTCCAGGTACATAACCTTTTTTAGGAATTTGAAGAATGAATCCTGCTGGCCCGCTTCGGCAGCAGAAGCAACAAACGCTTTTGTATCTGCGACATTCAAGGGGTTGCGTCGTGCCGACTTCGTAGTGATTCAAATCGAGGATCCCGGCGACACTAAAAGGAAAGCGTTGTACCAAATCCGGTTTCTTGGGAAGACGAAGCAAAACTTGGGCAGAATAGTAAACTTGACCAGCCTTCCCGCAATATGACGAGGGAATTGAGTATGGAAGTTGAAATGAAAATGGATACCGATTCTGGCCAGAGGGAATGCAAGTTAAATTGCTAATCAGAACCAACTCTGATTTGAAGTAAGGCTCAATATCACGGTAGTAGAAGGTCGTCTTTCTACAGACTTTCTTGCCCTTTTCGTTTTTAATGGATTCGACGCCAGTTTCGGACCAGGAAACTGTCGCCTTCCCCTCGAATGTGATCCAGAGTCCTAAAATGATGGATAATGAAATATATAGATACAAAGTGGGCGTGCGAAATAAACTGACCTTTAATTTCCTTCTTTTTCTTCACGTCTAGGATAACATGACCTGCTACTGCCTGTCCAGCAAAGAAGCATCGTGTCCCAGCTTGGTTAAACTCAACCTTGAACTTAACACCCATTTGGACGTCAATGATATTCTGTTTGAACTAAGAGGAAATATGTGTGGGAGTTCCTAAAAATCTGATTCTGTAATAACTCTGATTACGTGTGTTGTCTATATCTCCGTCGAAACAAAATGGAATTAGAAAGATAAGATGCTATCAGAATATAGCTTTTAGCCATATGTCAGAGAACTCATATTTATTATTTGTAATAACTACAAACTAAATTGCAAAGAACTCATTTTAGTTCCATGGACGCTGCAGAAACCTCGAGACCCTCGAATGGATTCTCCCATTTCAACTGAAATTAAATTGATTTCAAATGTCTCAATTCTGAAATCACGAACGGGTTCAATTAGTAATGTCTGCAAGCTACTTCTCCGACACTACATTTTACAAAATCAGTGAGGGAGGACTCCAATTAATTATCAGTGTATGCAGCTAACAAAGTTTTAAATACACAATAAGTATTTCGCATAAAATATATTTCAGATCTTATGCAAGTTTACACTGGACATGGAGTGAACACAAAATAATCTGAATAACCTTATTCGAAATTCTGTTTAGTGTAAGGCCACTTATGTGGGTACTACCATAAATTACTAAATTATAGTTAAAAAAGAAAAGGGGTTTCAATTCAATTAATAAATTCATTCATTCAAGAATCCAAACCCAAAAAGGTTTCACACCTTACTCCCTCCGGATAGCAAAATGCTTGCATTGCATTGATGCTTATGCATGATTGACTTATTGTGAGTCACAAGTGAACGTGGCTCGAAATCTCTTCGTCGATGAAGTGACAGCTTCTGAGGATCGATCGTGTTGCTCCACGTTGTGTAAATACCAATTTAGTTTATTTGAACCAGGGTAACTAGACTGTTGATTTCAGCGATTTAATAGGGTACTCTCACGACAGCAAAAGTGCATGGAGGTGGATGGTAGGAAAAAAAAGGGCCG
>VNWY01001044.1:0-22083 GCA_009869845.1 Pseudachorutes palmiensis | reverse complement strand
TCTTGAATTTCTTGTCACACTTTGGACATGCGTGGTTCTTCTCAACTCCTGAAGACGGCCCTGCATCCGCCATCTTGTCTGCAAGAGAACAGAAATAATTTAAAGTGAGGAATATATATATATTAGGCCCTTGAATGAGTTAATATCTCTGGAACATTGATTGAAAAAGTAAATAAAGTTTCTCACCTGTCCCTTGATGGTCCAATTGGTCAAATCTCAAATGGATTCAGTTGAATTGTTGCCTCTGTTGACCTCCTTGCCTTCTGTCTTCTTCCCTTCTGATTTCTTGTGCAGGTCCAGAGAGGAGAGGAAGAGGCTGAATGCACACTGCCACAAATCCACCAATCAGAGCAGAGGTCAAGCAACTCCAGTTCTCCAGGTGCATATTAAATCAGAAGAGAAAAAAATTCCAATGCAATTCCATGGTCAACTCGACTGGCCATTGGACACAATCATCAATGTCATGCAATGGTTGTCCGTCCTGTCCTTGGGGATTTGGGAAATACAGAGGGGTCAATTCATTGTCCGAGCAGTTGCAGTTCCACCAACCACAGACATTAAATCCTAAACATGACAGTAGATTAATTTAATTAGGATCAACTGTTGATAGGAAGTGTCTGAATATCCAGGCGGGTGACCTTCAATAGTCTATTGACCTTGATAAAAAAAAGGAAATGAAATGGGAAATTATGTTTTCTAGTAAAAAAGTGGCGTCTCTTTCTCTCTTGGAGAAAGCAAAGAAAGATTGGAGGAAGTTGTGAATGGGGATTTATTGTAATAAACTGAAAGTATGGATTTTAGTAGATGGATGAGAATAAGAAGAATATGGAATGAGCATGAAGCTGTTTTAATTAATTCCCAATTAGTTCCTTCTGATATCTGACCTCTTCTTGACCCCATGCAAAGTGAAAGTGGATGAGTGGATGGGTGTGCATGCGTGGGCGGTGTGTTGGTGTGGCCCGCCATAGAAACATCCAGAAATATTCAAAGAGAGAAAGACGCTAATTTCCACAATACCATTAGAAATACTGGATTAATTTCCTGTCTCTTTCTACTGGTAATTGGGACTCATTGGATTCTAATTGTGACTGAATAGTTGGTTGATGACCTCAGTTTCTTCCCTTTGACCTTTACAAACTGCCGTTCGTGGGTTGGCGGTGGCCTCTGGCTCTTGTTTTTTGTCGTGTTGAAGAGTGTGTGTTTGAGTGCCTTGCCTTGTTCATTCCTTTTTGGACAATTCAAAGGAGGGCCGGTCAGTTCCTTTAATTTCCTAATTAATCAATTACTTTGCAATGGCAGCAATCAACATTCTCAATCCAAAGGCTGAATTCGCCCGTGCTGCTCAAGCACTCGCAATCAACATCTCTGCAGCAAGAGGAATCTCCGAAGTAATGAGAAGCAACTTGGGACCAAAGGGAACCATGAAAATGTAAGTATATGACTCATCACCTAACACCCAAGATTGAACTTTTGACATGGATCTTATCGTTATAGGCTTGTGTCTGGTGCTGGGGATATCAAAGTGACCAAGGATGGAAATGTACTGCTCCATGAAATGGTAATTCACAACCAAAACTAAGCCACAATTTAATCTTCATCAGTAACTGATTCCTTATATATCTTTAGCAAATTCAACATCCTACAGCATCTCTAATTGCAAAGGCATCGACAGCTCATGATGACATTGTTGGAGATGGGACTACTTCCATTGTTCTCCTCATCGGTGAAATAATGAAACAAGCAGACAGCTTGATTGCAGAAGGAGTTCATCCACGAGTACTCACTGACGGCCTTGAAATTGCGAGGGAAGAGGCCATTAAGGTATTGGACTCGATGGTAATCCCAGTTGGCGTTGATGATCGTGAGCAATTGATTAATTTGGCTCGGACTTCACTTCGAACGAAAGTTAATCGGAAGCTCGCTGATTGGCTGGCAGAGGTTAGTAGTTAAATACACATTAATTCCTCATAACATACACTCTTATATCCTGAATATAATTTTTTAGATCTGTGTAGATGCTGTTGGTAGCATTTATGAAAAGGGACAAACCTTGGATCTCCATATGATTGAAATGATGGAGATGCAACATCGAAGCGAATTGCAAACTACCCTTGTAAAAGGTTTAGTTATGGACCACGGTGGCCGTCATCCTGACATGCCAAAGGGTCTGCAAAATTGCTACATTCTTACGTGTAACATTTCTTTGGAATACGAGAAGACGTGAGTTTAAACTTTAAACTACATTTTATACTTCCGGTTTGTAAAATGGTTTTGGGACTTTTGTTGTACAGTGAAGTGAATTCTGGATTCTTCTACAACACGGCCGAGGACCGTGAGAAATTACTTGCATCAGAACGCAAGTTCATTGAACAACGAGTTGAAAAAATCATTGCCCTCAAGAAGCAAGTGTGTCCGGCAGGGAGTGACAAGACTTTCGTGGTCATCAATCAAAAGGGAATTGACCCACTGAGTCTGGATCTACTTGCAAAGGAAGGAATTATGGCTCTACGACGGGCGAAGCGAAGAAATATGGAGAGACTCAGCCTTGCCTGCGGTGGTACTGCAATGAACTCTGTTGATGATTTGACCCCGGAGTGCCTTGGATATGCTGGCAGTGTTTACGAACATGTCATTGTAAGTCCCCACTTTTACACACAAATACCGTGCATACCCAATACCGTGTCTAATGTTCCTTGTTCCAAACAGGGTGAGAACAAATTCACTTTTGTTGAAGAGTGCAAACACCCCAAGAGTGTGACGATTCTGCTCAAGGGGCCTACGAAACACGGCATGGCACAAATGAAGGTAAAATTAATTCAGCATTGTTACTCCATTTTCAATGAATTTATTTTAATTTGTCAATTTGTAAATAACTCAGGATGCAGTTCGAGATGGCCTTCGTTCTTTGTTCAACGTTTACCAAGACGGAGTTTTGATTCCTGGTGCTGGGGCTTTTGAGCTCGCCTTGAGTAAAAAATTGGACAGTCTCAAGGTAAGTTAAAATTGAAATATTCCTTTTATTCTGTCCTTCAATTTACTCTATTTCTGTAGGTGGAAACGCGGGCTGTTCTTGGTGTGAAGTTGTTTGCCAAGGCAGTGTTGGTGATTCCAAAAGTCCTGGTGACAAATGCGGGTCATGACGCTCAGGAAATGATGTTGAAAGCAATGCAAAATCAAACTGGGGACACGATTGTAGGAATGGACTTGGACACCGGAGACCTCCTTCTGCCGACTCAAGCTGGGATCCTGGACAACTACGCTGTGAAGAAACAAGTCATCGATGCCAGGTAATTAATTATACAAGTCCCCCTGTCTCAAGTCCTCTTTGCTAATTGTTATATTTCCAATTGCAGTATTGTTGTGGCCACGAACCTTCTTTTGTGTGATGAAATCATGCGAGCTGGTCTTTCCTCACTCAAGGGTTGAAGACTTGGAGGTCATCACTAAACTCTATGATAAAATAACCGCTCGTTTTCTAAGTGTTTATTTGAACACAAAGTAAATATCAGAACCCTTTGTTACTTGCTGCAGTTAACAGCTCATAACTAATTCCTTCCATCTTGCTTTTTCAAAACTATAATTAAAACAAGTTTAATAAAGCTTTAACAAAAATGATTGTTTACGTGGAATGAAGTTTATTGAAATAATGGCTTTCAAGGGTCAAAGGTCACACCAACAATTGTGATGAGTTGAGGTGCCTCGCTTCCCAACCTTCAGAAATAAAGGCGGTTTCTGAATTAAATCAAATCGGAATAAATTCTTTTTTTCTAAACTGATTAATTAAATTTTAGTTTTGATTAAGATTACCTCCTGGATTCATGTTGTTACACTCCAGTTGAATGTGATTAACTGGAGTAATAATTAATCCAATTATGAGCTCATACAACAGTTAGCTACTCAAGGTGAGAGTACTGGACAATTCGGCATTTCATAAAACTTACTTTATAATCAATTACTTTGTAATCAATTACTTTGTAATTTAGGGTCAGCATGTCCTGTGGTTGTGCTGGATCCAGTGTCAGAGGATGGTACCTTGCTTCACTAGCTACACCCAAACGATTCTGTCCTCAGCTCCAGCACATACGTGCCGCTCATCGAAGCTACTACGATGCCTTGGGACTCACACCGAAGGCTTCACAGGGAGAAATAAAACAGGCTTACTACAAACTATCACTCAAGTACCATCCTGATAAAACAGACGTGAGTATCTCCTGTAAGATGGGACAAAGACATACAATTAGCCGTAAACTGAACAATTCTTTCTGCAGGGAGAAACTGACAAGTTCCGTGAAATCAGCACTGCCTATGAAGTACTGGGTAACTTGAAGTTACGCCGAATGTATGACCGAGGTGCTCTTCCTGGGGAACACGCTCCACCTCCGGAGCCTGCTCGTGAAAGTGTGAAAACCCACACAAGCACATACGATGTACGTTCCAAAACTTTATAACCTGGCTTCTTATTGAGATCTGTTTGATTGGTCATTTGGTTTCAGATACGATCGAGACGGATGCCAACGTCTGGGCGTACGGTAGAATACAATCTTGATGACTGGTAAATTACAATGCTGGACGCACACACATTTCTTGATTACTACGTTTACTTAAAAACTAGTTTGAAAAAATATTGTTCTTAAAAACCGTGGCCTCCTTGACCACTTTAAGAGTCTACGGATGGCCTCTTGGGTTTTTCGAACTAGTAGAACTTAGGTTTTTAAGTAAACGGTGGAAGTGTACCAATTTTTATGTAATGTACATTTCCTTTCAGGTCCAAAGCTCACTATGGGAAAATCTTCAGCCGGGAAGAGCAAACAAAACGGAAATTGGATCAACGAAGACAGATGTACGAGGGAGCTCGAACCGATCACAGACTCGGAGTCTTCCTTGCCATGGGATTCTTTGTGTTGTCTCTTGGAATAGGGAGTACTTACATGAGTTTCGATTCAAGGTCATACGATAAGCCACGCAGCTCCTTTGAGAAACCATCCGATCCACCGCGGTGATCAGAAATCCTTCGTAAGCATTTAATACATATGCAAATTATTATGTAAAATCGCCACGATTTCCTACAAATCCTTCTGGCGAGTGCGCCATGTAGTCAGAAAACTCCATCAATAATGATTCATAAGCCACGGGTGCTCATTGTTGTTTTTTAGTCAGAATCGCCAATACTTGACTGCGTGTATAAATATTTTTATTGTTCCAGTCAACGTGTATCACAAAGTGTTATCTTACTTACAGTGTGAAGTGATGGAGCACCTGTTTCCGAAGAAAGGCAACTTTGGAAAGATTTGTAATTACTTTGGCCAACTTATCAGATTATTGAGTCATTAGTCTAAATATCCATTTGGGTATTTGGGGATTTAATACTTCCTTCCCTAAGGGAATCACAGGAATAATTCAGGAATTGAAATTTCTGAATATTGCAAATAACTTATTCCGTTTCCTTTCAAATTGGGAGGTGGAGGAGGTGCTCTCTGGCAGTGTCAAGGGCTTTTCTTTTACCTCTTGATTGGACAGTTTTGTTCGCATCTGCTCGTCCAACAGCTGCTGCATGTCCACCTGCAATTTCAACGCAAGCATTAATGCAACCTAATGCAGCTAAAAGACATGTTCCCGTACCTGCCACTGTTCCAGTTGTTGACTTAGTTGGAATTTCTGATGGACTGCCTCCATGAGTTGACTGTTGACCTGCATTACGTCAATTCGTGTTCGGGCTACGTCAATCTCCGCCTTGTTTTTCCGCTCAACGGCCTTGTCCCGAAGTTCCCATGCCTTTTTGACAATCTCGTCCTTGGCCAAGTGGGTTTCACTTAGGTCTCTCCGCGCGTTGTCTCTCTCCTCTGTCACGGCCCCTAATTCCGCCTCTCGTATTGTGAGTTGACCTACGTGACACAAATAACAAAGTTATTTCCCACACCTGCGGATGGGTGTGACATGGCTTACTAGTGAGTTGGTTGACTTGCTCCTTGAGACGTTTGTTTTCATCCGTCCTGTCCAGTAAGCTCTTCTCCGCCTTGTCCAAACTTTCCTCGACGGAATGAAGGCGCATTTCTAGTTGGATTTGAGACTTAAAATCCCCGTGTTCCTCCATGTCATCAACAGTAGACAAGTTACGAAGGAGGGACTTCAACTCTTCCAAAGTAGAACGAAGGAGCCCAGGCTGTTGGGAATAGATGATGGGAAACGAATTATTCAATAGCGCATGCGTAGTTGTCATGAGAACTCACTTTGAACTGAAAGGGGGTGCCTCCAGAGACAGAATTGTCGAGACTAAAGCAGCTATCTTGAGATTTGGATTTAAGCGTCTTTAGCTGGTGACACATGGCTAGGATAGAGCAGTAGGCGAGCCACACTTCTTCCTTCAGCTGCCCAAAAATCAAAAGGTCAGAAGGTCAGAAGGTGCGTTTGTGTAGGTAGCGATGTTTACCTGTTTCATATCTCCGCTCAATTCTTCATCACATTCAATATCGATATCCTCTTCTACTCCGATTCCTGAAGATGCTGCTGAAAGACCGGAAGTTGTCCGGAAGTCAGTGGATAGTTCTAACTCATTGAGGAGAGAGCGGTTGACAGTCGTTGACCGGTTCAGGATCTCAAGTCTATACAATTAACCATTCAGTTTTGTAACAGTTGGGATCTTGTATTTTGCGCCTGCGCATTACCTGGCTGTGAGTGATTGGTTTGCTATCCGCATTTCATCTAGCTCGTGTCTGCTTCCTACGATTTGCATTTCCTGCTCACGTGACTGTCGTTCTAGGAACGAAATCCGATCTGAGGAGTCTTCAAGCGTACATGAAATCCCATCCTTCTCTGCCAGTAGTAAATGAATCTTCCTCTCCAACTCCACTTTCTCTGATGTAATTATGGCAATCTAATGGCAAAAAGTGAAGAAGATGAAAGAGTGCGCATGTGTGGATGATATCAGAAGGAAGAAGGTTATTTGTGTCATTGGTTCCATTTCCTCTATCTCTCTCACATGTCCTTGGCCTCAATCGTCATCATAAAACTGCTTATCTGGAAGGTCCTTAACGACCGGGGAAGTTTGAATAATTACGATTTAGATGCTCACCTCCTCTCTCAGATTTTCCAGGTGATTGACATGGTCGGACAGAGCAACTTTCCTTATTGAAAACTGATCCCGTAGTGTCTGTAATTGGTGGTTGAGTGACTCTTCATTCTTCACGGCCTTTGACAGTTGGGCAGTTAGACGCTGATTCTGTTCCGTCAGTTCCAGTATCATGCCTGACTTTTCCTTTTCCGTTTGTTTCATTAGACGCTGTTGGTCTTCGAGCGTGCGCCTGAGTTCATTGATATCCGCTTGTAACTCTCCTACTCGAATGTCGTAGTCAGAAAGGGAAGCTTCTAGTCTCCTCCTTAGGAGATACTTTTCCTGTTCCAGAACCTGAAACCACATGGGAAGTGGGTTAATTAATTAACTTTTGAATTAGACAAACCACTATGAGTCTATTAAAAACGCCCTATGCATCATCACCAATCATCATTAGCTCCCGAGAGTGTCCCGCCGTGTCTGCATATGAAGTGCAAATATTCCCTTTTCTTGGAGTTGAATCGATTCCTTCCCATGATATGAGGCTATAAAATATTTAGCATTGTCTCCCTATTTATTGTTACGAGACATTCACATGCGATGGGCTCAACGTGGATTGACATGTCCTCCACAACCACCACAGCCATCAAGTATCATACTTTCATACACAATTCCTTCCTTGCGAAATACAAATCCAGGAAAACCAAGCAGCTCCACATATTTATGTCAATGGGCTTTGTATTGTCAATTTCCCAAGGCTAAGCTCCTCATTTCGCTGCACTGGAACCTTATCGAGCGTTCATTGGATCAATTAGTGATAAGGCTCTTATAGCTTATAGCTCGTGACCTTCTTTTGATGTCAAAATAGTAAAAGTGTAAGTCTGATTGATTGATGTTCATCCTCACCTCCAGTTTCTGCGTGTAGTCCTCAGTGATTCTTTCATTCTGAATAGAAAGTTCTTCATTCTTGTCCAGCAGTGCTTTCCCAAGCTCTGCTGCAAGGATCAAGTCCTTTTCCTTTTGCTGAAGTTGTTGCCCTACGTCCAAGTCCCGCATGTCCTCATTTCTTTCGGCCATTTCCATTAGGTAGTCCTCCAATCGTTTCATTGTGGAGACCATGTCGCCAATGAAGTCAATGTCGCCCTGGATTTCATTTAGATTAAACACAGGGGGAGAACCAAACGGCTTTATCTTCCTTTAGGTTGAGGACATGTTTTCATTCAGTAGAGCTCCGCCTCTTCGTCTTCCACTTATTAAAGGCAACACCATACAAAGTCCGGACTGTCCTTAATGGGCTTGAATAATTAGGGAAAGATAGCCCTAGGTTTCCAATCCATGTCACACAACACAAGTCACAACACAAGTCGCAACACAAGAACAAACGAGTTAACAATTGCCGTGCAGAGCCTTGGCATTGACACTGACTTGCGCACTAATGGAGGACGGAGGAATCAATGAGGAATGTCACTTGGACACGTCGATGAGGGCACTCCTAAGGCTGTCTCTTTTCCAATCCAATTGGAAACTTATGATGCTTATGAATAATTTTGGAGAAAAGTAAAAGGTGTTCCGGATATCCCAACTTGTTCAAACCTGAAACGAAGAAAGAATGAATTATGGTTGTTTAAATGGCTTCTTTTAGGATTGTTTTATTCAGTTGCTGGGTTGAATGTTAATTTGAAAGGGAAGGGAGTTGACTGGACTTGTTCCGAAAATGGAGTCGAGTCCCTTCTAAGGCCCTCATTTGAATCTCTTCAACGATCCTATCTTATTTGAGTTATGATTCAGCATACCACCACCACAAAGGGGATTTGCAATGATGAGCTTTTGGCACGCCCTTCGACCCCTGGCTCCTTCCCGTGTCTTTTTTATTTTAATCTACCTACTGAGTTCATCGTGAGCGGTCATGCCTGATGCGGAAATTATTCCCTGCAATGCAATGCTTCAAGTCCACCCTCCTTCGTCTACCTTGTGGAAATCATAAATATAATTAAAGTGTGTGTCTGTGTGTGTGTCTGTTTAAAAGCCTGACTTTATGAGCTGTAATTTTTCAGAGGAGGAGAAAATATTATTTAAAATTGAGTAGGAAAACAATGGAGGACGGAAGAGACGAAGCGTGACTTGAAGCTGATCTGAAAATTTATTCCTCCTTAAGAAGTCTTTGTCTTTTTTGGAAGAAAAAGGAACCCCAAGTCCTTGTCTCTTTTCCACACACGAGGATTTGAAGAATGGACGGAGGACGCTGTCAGCCAAGCACCCGTGCGTAGGTTTCCTCCATTATCCAAAACCCATTAGGAACTGCCGCCCATGAAAAGCCAATGAATACTAATCAACACACGCAGGGGAATTCGGAGGCCAAGGTTTTTGTCAGGTCAGAAAAGGTCGACATTAGATGCGAAATAGTCGAAATAGTCGAAATAGTCGAAATAGTCCCTACGCCTACTCCAATAATCTTCATCATGAAACCAATAATTTCTCAAGCGTGGAATTTTATCCAAGGATCCACCGCGTTCCTTTTCATTTTGTGCAAACAAAAAGGGAGAGCGACCATCCATCAGCAGTTTTTCGATTGACTTGATTTCATAAGAAACCACAAGGTTCTTGTTCTTTTTGTAAAGATGTTGTCATCTGAAATTGTTCTCCTCGGAATATGTTTTTTGCCAATTGGATGACGTCACTTTATGGAAATGTTCACCTGTCTGATGGTGATTTTCAATTAGCCAATAGGAATTCTCGGGTGTTTAGTTGGAATGGAATGAATGGATGTGGAACAGATATTATAACGAAAGTGTGGCGTAGGCACTTGTGTGTTAATTTAAATGTGCGAAACAGCAGTTAAAAGTTAAAAGTTATTTCGTGTTAAGAGTCCATTAAGCTTTAGAAAGAGGAACTTTGGAATTCTTACAAGGAATCATCATCATCGTTGGAATCATCACCAACCAGCGACCTAAATGGCAACCAACTTTTAATGTCCTTCCTACGTTTCACTTTCTAAACTTCATTTTCGTCATTACTAACTTCTTCCCCGAAGAGAATCAAAACAATCTTAGGGAATTTGCACCGAGACTTGATTGAGGAACGGCAATTTGCAACAATGGCAAATCTCACCTTTGATCTCTTCATCTCACAGCTCCGAATTGGAATTGTCGGCCCAATTACACACTCCTCTAATCACCATTATCCTTCCGCATTGTAATAAAACAACGGAATCTCCAATTGGTCTAATAGGGCACAAATAAGCAACTAAGTTGGAGGCAGGCAGAGGACTTTGACCTCTTCCAGGGGAAAAGGACGACAACTTTCCACACAGTCCACTGACACTTGGATTGATGCAAGTTGGAAAGGATGATTGTACTCCGCTCCTGTTGGAAACTTACGAGAAAAAGGAAGCCTTCTTTGCCAAAGCTTCAAGAGGAAGTCAGTTGGTCACAGTTGAGGAGAGCTTGTCAGTGGTATACTTCACGCAATCGACGTCACCACCTTGTCATTGTTGTGCGCTTCAAACCACAGAAAATTGACTTTGTTTAGGCAGGACTTGATCGCATAACTCTGAAACGGCGTCTCTCTTTACGAGTAATGTCGTCTGCACTCCTTTCTCGGACTAAGCGTTGGTGTTTGTGAAGTTCTGGAGGGAATTCCAAGGCACTGGAATGTTGTAAAAAGTTTAAAGGCCACTGGTTCTATTGTGTCCAAGTGTCAGTCAATGAATGTCAGGAACAATTGGATTGTGTTGGATTGTGTTGTCTCTCGCAGAGTCTCAAGTGGAATGACTCATACTTAGCAGAGGGAACGAAGCACAGCGACGAGTTGGGGGTAGATTCAATTGATAATTGCCATTC
Source organism: Pseudachorutes palmiensis (assembly GCA_009869845.1). NCBI lineage: Eukaryota > Metazoa > Arthropoda > Collembola > Poduromorpha > Neanuridae > Pseudachorutes > Pseudachorutes palmiensis. The sequence continues at coordinate 11,196 of VNWY01001044.1, read as the reverse complement.
CCCACCTGTCTTACCTAACGTTACCTACCATCCACCCAATGCATTTCTTCGTTCGAAGACCCAACTGTCACTCTCCTATGCCAATGCCTAAGCTTACCAACAAGCTTTTGGCTTCGATTGTTGCCGTTTCCCCACCTCCGCTGCGTTTAATCTGCAAAAGTGGATCAGGCTTCCCTTCTGGGCCTAACTGCCATACCGGGCTCTGCATACAATGAAGCTAGCCAGAGCCTGATTAAGAGTCCCAATCAAGTCCGCAGTGCAGAAATGATCAATAAACCTTGGTCTTTGGGGCTGGAGGGACCTCCACGCCACACCAGGTGATTTGCATGCTTTACGCTACTCTACTATAGCAAAATGTCCACAAATGAGATTTATAGGCGATCCAGGAAGACCAAGAGACCAAGCACGACACTTCCGGCCTGGCCGTTGAACTCCCGTGTCATTCTTCTTTCAATCCGAATTCAACCCAACATAAAACACACGCCCATCATCAGCCTCATCATGAGAATTTTCAATCCTACAGTTTTCAGTTATGGTGGAAGTGGAGACCTAACTATGTAAGACCAAGCGGAAAATGAGTACCGCTTGGAACCAAGTAGAGCGAAGAGGTTAATTAAATCAAAGCCCCATTGGCTGAATGTTGTGGGGGGTGGCATGTACTTATGGACAAAGGCAGTGAGGGATGACCGCAGGAAATCAAACCAAGCCCTTGGCTGATTGGGATGGGCAGGGCATTGGGACGAGAATTGATGATCTTGTATGTAATTTGGTGGTGTGTGGCTTCAAATTAATGACCGACCTTCTCCCATCAACTGATTCAAGTAGTGCCAGTATCAATTAGTTTCAGATTACTTTTAAGTTTCAATTAACCTTCCCATCAGCTACTCAGACAAGACAAGAAGTGATAGATTGCTGAGAAGATTAGAGCGTCCATTTTTAAGCAGAAAGGAAGCAAGGTTAGATGATTGCATAGAATGGTCTCACTTCGCTTCCTGACGTCGTTCTCTTGAGCATGTTCATCTCCTTGAGAGGGCCAAAATGAGGGAATTAGTCACGAATTTAATGAAGGAGTGATGCAAGTTAACTGCGGCACTTGCGAAAAACCTCGCTGCGACTCACTGCAAAAGAAAAGAATTTAGATAGAAGCGTGCCAAAGAGGTAAACCAAAATCAGGACTGTACGTAAAAGTATCTTACTTTTAAAGTATGCTAAAAGGGGATTAGCACATTGTGGAATTATTGGGCTCAGCCATGACTTCCAATTTCAACAATGGCTTCAGCTTGCCAGTTAACGCGCAATACGCAATGCGAAAAGTTAAAATTAGGATAATTGGATTGAGCAAAAAAATAAAAATAAACTTGAGGACACTTGCAGATGGAGGGAATTCATTTCTTCAAGTATTTTAGCAGTTAATTGTTTATTTTAAACTTGTAAATTGATTTTGAATTGATTGAAAAGGAAAATGGAATTTCGTGGTGATAAGGAAAAGAGCGAGGCGTCTGGCGTGTTTCCCACGTGGCTCAAAAGTTCAAATTTTGGCGGAATTTTTTCAATTTGGAAGCGAGGCAGGAACTGTGCATGTGCTTTTGTGCTGAAAATTTTAGTTTTTCCTCTTCCTTTTTGTGAAAAATTTAGTGGATTAATTCCACTGCAATTAAAGGTCAGAGGTCACACAAAACAAGGTATCAGCATGGGTAAAATGAAAAAGAAGGTGAGGAACATTGGTTATTCACAATTTACCATCTGAGTGAATGTTAACTTGAAGGAGTTGTATAAAATTAATTATATATTTTTATACCGGTGGAACTTGAATGAAACAACCCAAATTACTAGAGTATGAACTAAAGTTTTGTTTTTTCTTTTATTGCAGTATGAGTCGGGGGAAGGGTCACTGTACCTGACAAGGAAGCAGTCCTTGAGGAGGCTCCAGCTCAGTTTGAAAATGTTTCGTCGTCTCTGCATCTTAAAAGGGATTTACCCAAGAGAACCAAAGAACCGGAAGAGAGCTCAACAAGGCTCAACGGAGAAGAAGACTCTGTACTTGAAGAAGGACATTCAGTTCCTCCTCCATGAACCAATTGTCTGGAAACTCCGGGAGCACAAGGTCTACTTGCGGAAGAAGAGTCGAGCAAGGGCTACAAGGGACTACGAGGGGATGAAGCGAGTCGTGGAAAACAAGCCCACCTACACTTTGGATCATATCGTGAAAGAGCGGTATCCTACTTTTGTAGATGCTATCCGAGATCTGGACGACTGCCTCACCCTCACCTTCCTTTTCTCGACGTTTCCAAGTATTCGATTTGTGCCTTGCGGTGTCTCCGCTCTTTGTCGTCGGATCACTCTGGAATTCTTGCACTACTTGATTGAAACAAGATCACTGCGTAAAGTCTTTGTGTCCATCAAGGGCTATTACTATCAAGCAGATGTCAAGGGACAAACCGTGACTTGGATCATGCCTCACACTTTTGGATTCCAACCTCAGTCTCCAGACGATGTGGACTTTCGGATCATGGCAACTTTTGTGGAGTTCTACTCCACTCTACTGGGATTTGTGAATTTTCGTCTCTTCCATGGTTCGAATATTTGCTACCCACCCAAACTCACGGCCTCACTCGGAGGGAAGAAGGATGGTGAAATCACAGAGGCTGAACTCGTGGAAGAGCGCATTGCTTCCCTTAATCAAACGATAATTCGGATTGAGGAAGAGGCTGGGGAGGGACCGATTGAGGTAGATGAATTTCCTACTGACGGTGAGAATGAGAAACTGGCAGAGTTGAAGAAGGAACAGGAACGAGTGGCTCACCTCAAGGGCCTCTTCAATGGACTCAAGATTTTCCTCAATCGAGAAGTTCCACGGGAGTCACTGACACTCTGCATCCGTGCTTTTGGAGGTCAAGTGTCATGGGACGCGTCCCTCTTCCCTGGCGCTACTTTTGAAGAAGGAGATGAGAGCATCAGTCATCAGATTGTGGACAGACTACCTGACTCCAGTGGGAAAAAGACCTACCTCTCTCGCTACTACATTCAGCCACAGTGGATTTTCGACTCTATCAACTCTGCTACTCTTCTTCCGGTCGAGAAATACTTTCAAGGGGCCATTCTCCCTCCACACGTCTCCCCATTTGCAGTTGAGAGAGAAGGGGACTACGTTCCAGCGGAGAAGAGGAAGTTTCTGGACATGGAGAAAGGAATTGTGACTACTGAGGAAGTCTTTGAATCAGTCCCAAGGGGAGAGCGAGAGCAAGTGGCCCAGTTGGATAAGCCAAAGAAAACGAAGAAAGCTAATAAGGGGAAGAAGATGGTGGAAGTGGCAGAGGTGACAATGGGTGTGGAAAGGGCAGAACCGGAAGTCACGGACGAACTGAAGCAACGGGAAGAGGAGACAAAAGAAGAGTATCGCCTCCGTGTCATGATGATTCGAAATAAGCACAAGCGTCTTTACAACAAAATGATGGACAGCAGACGACGGCGCCGGAAGGAAGCGGACAAGATGCTCCAGAAGCGTGAGAATATCGACGCCTGATTGACTTTTAAATTCTTGTCCTACTTCTTATAATCTGACAATTATTAATTAGAGCCATTTCTTTTTCTTATAAATAAACTTGTATATTATACTCACTGTTCGACGTCTTTTTATAACAACTTTTTATTCTGACAGCCACGGCCTTGGTAAAAAAGAAAAATTAATTTTAGGTCAACTGGTGGGCCATGAGGTCGTGGGGATCCTTGGGAAGTAGTTTTTCAGTCGTCCAACTTTTCACGAACGGCTTCCTGCAATTGAAAGTTAGTTTAGTTGGGAGTAGAGTTGTAATTGAATGAGTACAGATTGAGAGATTACTCGAAAGCGTTCTTCCAGGAGACAGAGCTCTGAAATGAGATCCGTGATTGCATTCTTGAGAGCATCCTGAGGAGAGTAGTCGGCAGTTGTTTGGACACGAAGAATAATCTTGTGCTCGAGAGGGTGCGGCTGCTTGTAGCCAGCAAAGAGGACATGTGGGTCCTTCAGTAATTGCCTAGAACAGAATCAAACAGAATCATCAGTCAGAGACAAGTGTCAAAGAGGGTAACTGGTGGTAAGTAAAGTAGTATAACTCACATTCGGATCATGTTGCCCATTGTATGATCATCCTTGTTGATCGTAAACATGGCTGCATTGGGTACCTTAGTGTCCATCTCCATTATGATCCTAATTAACCAAATGTAATGATTAATTCATTTCAAACAACACCTGTCACCTGTGCTGAGTGTAGACTGTAGACTTACTTTTTCTCTCCATCGAAGAGGACAAACGATTCGAATGTTGGTGGAGCATTCATGGTTACCACTTCCTAAAAATGCCAGTTAATTATAAATCAAGACAAACCGTCGGAGCACTCCAAAAGTTATCCAATTCCAAATTAGTTTAAGATTACAATTCGCTCCGTCAAGAATTAAAGGAGTCACCGTAATCCCCTGACCGGCAGAAACTTACCACCAAGTTCTACATTAGTAGCAGGCGTTCAGTTTATCGCCTAATTTGTACCCCTTAATTAAAACAGAACTAGTGTTGTCAATCTAAGTATTCTGGACAGTCTAAAAATTGATCTCATACTAAAAATCAATAGAGGATCAAAGTTTTCAAAAAGTTTCATCCACAACTTTTCAGTCTTTCGCTTTGAACTATTTGCTATTTGAACTTATTTGAATTACTAGTTTTCACCGACTTGTGGTAAAGCTAAGATTAATATTTTATTCATTGGGATTTTGGCAAAATAAAAAAATCCAGGTAATATCCTACAATAAATAACTGCATTTAGTTTCAATATTTGTAAAAATACAGGATTACCAATTCGTGAAATAAACCATTGTTGATAGTGAAAACCGCAAGTGCTTACTTCTACTGAAGCGTATGAGACTATTTTTTCTTCAAAAATTCGATTTTAAAAGTGAAAATCCTGAAATTCTTAGTTGGACTAAATACTTAGTAGAAGGTTAGTAGTAGTAGGTAATCATCCGAAGGGGCTGCGGCGCGGTAGAGCTTATTTTCGGACGAATAATAAGAAATGACAAATTGTCTGATTAGCTGAATGTTGCATGAACAAAGGTGAAGAATTTCGCCAGCTGGGGGATGGCTTGACATCATCGAAATTGTTGGTGGGAAACTGAAGACTTGAATTTCCCGCTTTTCAGGACTGGAAGTTGGGTAAAAATGGAAACCGACCTCACTTGACCCTAGGAAATTCTCTTAAAAACATGATTTACTATGAGCAAATTAATATACTGGAATATATAAGAATAATGGTAGAATAGTTTGTATATCTGCGGTACATTCTGCTACTCGGGTGTGTTGAGTCCATACTTGGCCTTCATCTTCTCCAGCTCGTCTAGCTTCTTCTCTGCATCTAATTTCTTAAACGCTTTCGTAGGTTGGTAGTAGAGAACGACGAGATAGCGGTTGCAGACATTGAATCCAGACAAATGATCACAGGCGTTCTTAGCATCAAAGATATCCTCGTAGACCACGAATGCAGTTCCCTTCGTCTCTGGAGTGTTTCCTCTAAAAAGAAATACAAGTAAAAGTGAACTTAAGCTCACTCGCTTACTTAAGCTTGCTAGTAAACTTCTGAAAAGTACCACTTACACTCTGATCTGTCGAATGGCTCCGTACTTTCCAAATATGTCGTACATCTCCTCCGCTGAGATTTTGTATGGCAAGTTCCTAATATAGAGGACTCTATTGACTTCAGGAGGTAGCCGCACCTAAAAACATCAAGAGACAATTACATCATCAATGCAATTAAATGATAAACGCTTAATCACCCACATTTGCTCTTCTCTGCATTGCCATTGCCATTTTGATATGAGGGGGTTGACTCCAGTCGTAGGATAACTAACAACAAAGTGTAAAATGAATATTGCAAATCCACAGATACTTTAAATCAATTAAATTAAAAACTGATTAATTTATTCCAAAATTCCTGATTGTAAAAACAAGATGTTTTTAAACGAAAAAGTTAAATTCCCGCCAGAATTGGGGTAATTGGGGCAAGATGGGAAGTTATTATTTCTCTCCCAACAGTTTCGTAAGTTGCTGAATAACATTAGAGACATCAATCACCCCAATTGCAATGAGAGCATAATGAAATAAGACGCAGAATTATAGTTTAATGCAAATTATGTGAAACAGAAATTATGTTTAATTTAATTGGCGTTTCTGATTGTGTTGAGGCGCTTGAGGGCCTTTTTGTTCTTCCGGTTGGCGCTGAGACGCCCGAAGAAAAGCCTAGAAGCCGGAGCGAGCACATTTTACATTGGAAATTGTGTGAGGAACGGAGGACGTTAGTCTGTCTGATTAATTGGATTTTTAATTACTTTGGAAGGTTCTGTTTTTGTAATGTCATCGTCATCTGAATCTTCAGATACAAGTGGAGTTGTTCACCCCACGGGTCAAATTGGTCACAAGATAAGAGAATGTTTGAATGAGTGCAAGGATGATCTTGATGAAATAGCAAAGTTCCGACAGGTAAATACTTTAGTAAGGAGGAATTAATTAATCAGAGGTTTAACTGATTTTACTATTCAGGAATACTGGGCCTGGGGTCATGAACTCGAGTGTCTTTCGTTTCAGCTGAAGGAGGCGGTGGGAGGCTTCTTTCTAGTCAATCATGATGGTATGTGAAACATCCCAAGTTACTGATAGTACATTAAAGTTAGATGAACGTGCGTTACAGACTACTATAACTGTTCGATTTATTTTACGTTACCTTATTCAATTTACATTTCTCTAGCCTCACACGTGATTGCTAATACTTACGGAACACTGAAAAGGATTACTACGTTCCTTGCTGCTGGGAACAGAAATTGGTGGGATGTTAAATACGGAACAGATTTGTTTAACCACTGTAACCTCTTGCTGGTGGAGATAAGCAGTGCCTGCATCCTGCTCCGGTTTGTTGAGACCAAGAACTTGGCCAGTAAAGGAGAGGTGTCGAGTATGCTTGGACGTAAGTTTATTCTCATATTTTTTAATTTGAGCTTAAACTGACTATGCCATTGTTTTCTGTAGTACCTGTTGGTTGCTTCAAGATCCGGTCTAACACATATATCGATGCTATCCTTACCCTTGGCCCTGAATTAGTTCGATTTGGAACCGTTGGAGTTGGATGCGGTATTACAAAACAAAAGCCCATTTCGAATTTACAACAATTTCTCTCATATTTACAACTGAACAGGATACTACTCTCGGGCCATTGTGGTTGGGGAATTCATGCACGAAGTCCACACAGGAATTATATTCATGGCCGATCGAGAGAGGATCCGACAACGTCTAGTCAATTTTGAGTGAGAAGAAACAATTGATACAAATTCTGATTCAGAAAAGATTAACTTTAACTTTCACTTGCAGAATTGAGCTAAAAAAGATAGACCAGCTTATACTCCAAGTGTCGATCCGTGACCTCTGTGACGTGAGTGGAGAGAAGACATCCTAATCCACTGGTAACGACTATACTCCATCCAAAACCAATTCTGTTCCATTGCTCTCAGTTTATGTATTTGTAATTACTGTAAGAATCCCTCTAAACAAAACAATTGCTCAATCTGCTGTTTCCATTATTTAAAAGTTGATGTCCATTTGTAATTTATAAGGAAACGTATAAGGTTCCTGAGCTTTCAGTGTTGTAATTTCCAATGGCCTCATTTTGTACGTTTTATTTTGAAGGAATCAGTTGTAATGAAATAGGCATGCGCACGACCGGTAATGGCAAACATGACTTAGACTTCGTCCTGCTATGCAGGAATCAAAAATGCAACCACGCTTGCAATCCTCACGTAGTTGGAAGCCCAGTACAAAGTGAAGAATTAACGAGGAAAAGGAAATTTTGAATGTTGAAGATATTAATCAAAACTTAAGGGAAACAATTGAAACAAATACTTAAATATTGAGCGTATATGCAGTGCTTCCTGATTTTATTTTGTTTAGGAAAGGACAGCCACTACTGAATGAGTAAACAATAGCATCTTAAATTGTAAACGTGTTAAATTCCATTAATAACCAACTAAATTGATTTTCTAAAGTTAGTTAATTGAATCTAAATGTAATAGAACTCTCGTGTTTGAAAATAAGTTAAAAATTCAATTCTGGAAACAACTCGTGCGACTCGGAATGTGGTGAGCCCCAAGCGTAGGCTTCGTAGGCATCAAAGGTCTTGTGTTCCATCAATTCCTGTTCGTGGCCTTTGTCTACGGGAAAACTTTCAATGAGGTGAGGAGGGGTCATGGTCATGGAGGCTGGTGGCGAGGCTAATGCTGAGGGAGAGAAAGTGTAGTAAAACTCTGGCTCAACGCTGGGTAGTTCGTCCTTCGAGTCTCCAGTTGGGGAAGGCTCTTTTCTGTCGACTCCAGTAATTTGTAGTCCCATTTCAGTAATAAATCCGGAGGCTTCTGGCCCAGTTGCCTCTCCATCATTAGCTGTAACGTCAGTTTGTGAATGTCCTGAGGACACAGCCTGGAATAATCAAAACCGTACGGTATGAGTCAACTGAGATTTTGGTTTGTGGATGAAAAAAAAGAGGTCAAAAATACTTACTTGCTCAAGAGTTGAAAAACTCGTGTCTTGGCTGAGAATTTGCTCTGAAAATTGCTCCAAAGCTTTGAGAATTTCTGGAGCGTCAAAATCCCATTCGAGTACTCGAGAAGAACAAGGCTGAATAGCATCACCAGTTGCAGCTCCAGTCCCTTCGGCAGAGGAACAGTAGTGGGCACAGCAGGCTCCGAAGAACTGCCACTGGTTTTGGTTTTCAGCTTTGTCTCCAAGTCCACGACGAGATTTTTCAGCTTCTCATTCTCTTCAGCAAGGGCCTTCATTGACGCATTCTCAGCCAGTAACATTTCAGTCCGCTTCTTGAGAGCTTTGTTCTCTTCCTTTATCTTCTCAAACTAGAAGGAATTAAGATCAGTTTAGAACTGAAATTCCAATGAACTTGCCAACTTGAATTCATATTATACTTACAGTGTTATTTAGCTTTTTGAGACTCTCTTCTTGTTGTACCATAAGGGCCCTTTGTCTGTCTCTCGCACTCTGGGCTGAAATTCTATTCATCATCTTCCGATGTTGGGCCTTTTGTTCGACTGAAAGGTGATCAAGTTTTGCCCTCTTCCGTGGCCTAGAGTTGCCATCTGGGTCGTCAGTAGTGATCACCTCCACCACTTGCTCGTATCCACCCTCAATAACTGTGAATCCGTTCATTGAATTTACATCAACGATCTCAATCTTCAGATCTTCCAGATTGCTACGGAGTGGGACCAGTGACTCTTTCCTTGTCCGCCCAGTTCCAGTCTGTTGAATGAGATACATCCCTCCAGGAAGTGGCTGCAATGAATCCATATGTCAAGGCTAAGATCTTCATCGAATGAATGTGACCCTCTAATGGGACTTACCGTAGCAGTCATTCTGAGATTGTGGTGTATACTCTTGATCTAAAATGTAGTGACCCAGGTCCCAAGGTGGCTTTGGGTGGTGAGATTGGTTCCTTATTGAAGTTGTTATAGTCTGTTCATGAAGGGTACTATTGACAGGTGCTATGTCTGTGGATGTTTGTGGATGACTGACTCCGGATGAAGTTGGTGTCGGAGATGTTGTGTGAATGTTGACCACAAGATCAACTCGTCAGGGTAGTCGGATGGCCAGTGACTCTGAGTCACATCGTCGTTTGTGCCAAGGAACAGGAGGAAAGACTGACGTCAATTGGATTGCTTATGCAAGCACTTTCCTCATTTAACTCAGCAACTGTTGGCACTTTCTGATTGGCCCAGGAGAACCTCACGTCACATTTGCAACACCCACTCTACGTCACCACAACTTGAACATTGCAGGGGAATGGGAATGGGGCTGAGAGTGGGGAGTCCAGAGAGCGGCCATTTGTGCGGCTTTCCCGCACTCATCCCGCACCTCTCTCTTCATTTTCCCACACTAATTCTTAATAAATTGTAATGTGCAATTAACTTTTTATTCAGCCAAATCATATAACTGAGTGAAAAATTGCTGAACCATTTGGTTTCCAAAAGTGTTAGTAACACTTTAAAAATTATTTTATAAAGTAATGTATGGAAAACGTAGTTATGAAAGTATGGAGGTTGAAAGGATTAATCCATTTATCTCAGCAGCAGCTTTTTAAGCCTGAACTTATTGATTTTGTAATAAGAATTGAACAGGAATGGAATAATTTGTGTTAAATGTGTGCGGGACCGCAATATAAGGGTAAGGTGCGGTGGTGTGGGTGGAGGCACATGACTGGGTTTTGTGACGATGAGAAAAGGAAAGACAGTCAGCGAGTCAGCGTAGCGTACCCAGGGAATGACGCTATATTCTTAATTCTTGTCCACACAAAGTTCACGGTTTTTAATTAAAATTATTTTAAAACTCATCCTTTCCAAATTCACACGAAATTATGAACTTTTAGCAGAAACGACTCTTGAAAATCAAAAAACAAATCAAATCCCATTCAAGTGACATTTCTACAATCTTACGAATCTGAATGTATAAAAATGAATTGAATCGAATGTAAACCAGGGGTTGATTTGTGTAGTATTTGAGATGATTTTAATTGATTGATTCCCAATTCAAATTCAAAGAATTCTTATCAACGAAGCACATTTCTAACTTCTCTGCTCCATTCATTGTACAAAGGCACTTTACAATTGAAGAGGAATTTAATTAATTAACACAAATAACATTACCAATTGGAATTACCAAATGATGACAAACACTTTCTTACACTCTTGTCTTTCATTTAAAACATTACAAATGGAATTATCCAAAATGACACCACGGTGTAACAATAAATTAAGAAATTGAAATGGAGATTTTGAAGCATGAAAAGAAGACTATAATTACTAAAAACAAAGTGTTTAGCTGCAACAAAATCTTGGAAATTGGTCTGTGAATGTCCATGTGGAGTTCGTTTGATGGACTTTCTGAAATCAAAATTCCAACAAAAGGAATTGAACTTAATTATAGGAAGATTGAACTGAGAAATATTAAATCTGTCGAGAGATTCAAATTAGAACAATGTTGGAATTAACAAATACTCACTTGAAAATTGAAATTACATTGAAACAGTATGAATATTAACAATGAACTAACTTTAACTAAAATCAATTGAAAATGGCTATGCATCTACAACAGAAAAAAATTAAACGAGACTTTACATTGATTGG
>VNWY01001043.1:0-22084 GCA_009869845.1 Pseudachorutes palmiensis | reverse complement strand
AGCAGGATTCACTTTCACCATTTCGGAGAAAGTGTGGCAACCTTCGTGAGGCTCACCAACAATTATGACATGCTTCAAAGTCGGACATTGCTTCATTGCTTCACGAATGGCTGGAAGAAGTGCAGGAATAGTGACAGCGAATGTTGCTTCTGAAATTGCCACCTGTCGAACTATTTCCTCTAAATCCGTAGGAAAAATTAAGAATGGAACCATATAAGCTCTCTCGGAAATGAAGTGAATTACCAGTTTTGTATAATGGGTTCGCCTATCACGTTTGAAAAAAAAAACAATCATGAAGTAGTTTACGGGGTGGTTTACGCACAGAAAAATAAAAATTATAATAACTTTTCACTTACCGGGGACATTATCCCACCTAAAATATAAGTTATACATTATACATTATTATACGTAATAATACAAACTCTAAAATAAATAATGCACAAAGTGATAAGCCACATTGACTTACCTGCGTCCATAATTCCGAAAAATATCGTCGGATATTCAAAGACATTTGGGAGAAGGACAAACATAACTTCTCCATCTTTCAATCCAGCTTGAATCAGCGCAGCCGCAAAGCTTCTACTTTGCTTGAATATGTTGCCATATGTAAGCTTCTGACCAGTCAGAGAGCATTCCTGTAAAAGGAACGAATTTTAAATTAAACATACACTTGAGGACTTACAGAACACCCACAAAAGCAATTCTATTTTCTTTCAGATGAAGATTGGACCAAACGAATTCCGGAATTGTTAGTCCATCCACCGGCGCAGATATTGAACGATATGCTGGAGATACAAATAATCCAACTTCCTTACTGGCTTTAACGGTGGGAATGATTTCTGTGGTTTCGATGTTCTTGGAGTTCCACGTTTCATTTTTACCGTTGTTATTGATATTTTGTAATGCCATTTGCAGAAATGTTCGCTTCCGACTCAAATCAAATTCAAACTTGCTGTCGGCTATTACGGAATTGCAACTCTTGAAGTGATTTTAAGAAAATTCTTGAGAACCTGCCGTTTCTGAATTTGAAATTGGTTTGACTCTACGGAAAATGATTACATGTTAATTTGCTGTATTTTTATACCTAACCCAATCTAAGAAATCCGTGGTGCAAAAGAAATTACGAATTCAAATGAGCTGATACAATCGCATAATTGTGAGCTTCTGTAAGAATTTTCTCACCACCATTCCACAAACTAAAGTGACGTATTGGCCAGAAGTACTCGAATAAACTGGGTATCATACCCTTGAGCATTGTCTTTAACTACCTCCTAATTAATTAAATGATCATTTTCATAGATTATGTCTTATTTACATATAAACTGGAGACACTGAGCCATGATACAATGCATAAATAATGCTTTTATCTTGTCAACTTGGAATCTGGGCTGAAAGTTTCAAGGGTGCGACACGTGTATCATGATTCATAAGACGCCATTGTAGCTAATTCTCAACCAAACTAGGAAAGAAAAGTTATTAATGATTAACTACTAGGTAAAGGCGAGTTATATTTTCAGATTAATTAGGTTCTTTAGTACACACGGGTGTGATAATTAATCTGTTGCTTTTTCAGAGCAAACTTCGCGAGGTGATTTTATTTTTGCTATAATTAAGCAACTAAACAACAAATTAAAAATTAAACAACAATCTTTGATCTACGAAACGAGGTGAAAATGTGATTAATAACTAACCACACTGGACATGAAAATGATAAAGTAATCAAATAAAAACAATAAAAACAACTGCAAAAGTGAAATTGCTTGAAAAAACAACAATATTGTCGGTGATGAACACCTAGAAAAAACCTTATCTTCAAATGAAAACTTTTAAAATAGATTCAAACGGATTTATCATGATCTGGATTATTGAAAATCAAGAACATAAAATGCTGCGGCGAACGGTTTTGTTGTATAAACAGTTTTTACAAATGTGGTACAATTTTAGCCGTAAGTTCATCCGTCTTTGCTTCCAATCCCGCTTTCTTGTTGAACTGTGTGTAGTCGTAGCCAATGACGTTAGAATGCTGACCTTGACCATAGGTACTGCCACTGTCAAAGGCGTAAGAATTCGGTCCACCGTGGTTTGGACTTGAGTGATAGGTTACAGGACGCGAGTAACCTGACCAAAGGAGATAAAGCAAACCTAGGCCGAATATTGGTAGGAAAATGATGGGAATAATCGCTGTCCCAAAGATTTCCAGGAGGAGGTAGGCAATATTGTTGTGACTGATGAGTGGCTCCTTATGCTTCATCTCCGGACGTTTCCCGTGTCCCGATTGGCCAGTGTGGCCGGAGTTGCCGTACACAATTGATTGAACTTGCATTGACTCTTGTGGAAGGAAAGGTTCAAGCACGATTTTTGCTTTAGAATCTCCCTCCGCGTGTCCACTGGATTTAGGTGCGGTAATGGAAGCCGTTTCTGCCACAGTCCCTGCTAGTGTGCCTCTCAAAATGGCCAGCGACATGAGAACAATTACAATCGACATTTTGACAGAGTAATCCAAGCAGTGGACTTCTTCAGATCACAATTAAAGAAGACTGAATGAAATTTTCGTCTCGGAAGTCGCATAGGCCAAGTTCAAAGATGTAGTCACCGTACATTGGAAATTGGGCGAAAAGGAAAGCCTGCAAAAAACCAGTTTCATCATAAGGAAACGAGGAATCTGATAACGAGTTTCAAAATTGGGATTCACTCTGAACGAAACGCATAAATACGGGTCGTATTAAATCGATTCGTTTGTAAAAGGCTTCTCCCAACAGGGAATATGACTCGAACAATTGAGGACACTTTTACTTTTTCAGCTTGTCAAGGGGCAAGTGCCATGACCATCATCACCCCCATCTAAATCAATACCTTTAGAAAATACGCATTCTCAGCCATTTTATTATTAGGTTTGTCATGTTATGACGGTTTGTCGATTTCAGATGTTACCATGGAAACAGGGAGCGGTCACTAATTAGTATTATTGTTAGTTCAATGAAAAACTTGATGCTAAGAGAGCTCCAGAATTTTCTCATTTCCATTTTGGACAAAGCGGAACCAAGTCGCAGCCGCCGCGACCATCTGAAAGTCCTATCCTCACACGTCCATTTTCGACATGGCTTCACGAAAGATTGAGGGACTCCCTCTTCAACCAGGGAATGCATACGCCGATCCAACGGTACACAACCGACATTTCAACCCCTCACGTTCTAAATCAATTTTTTTTTATTTACAGTCAATCGACTTCCGCAAGAGTCAAACATTTGATTACATCAATGGTTACCGCGTCCCGAAAAACACGTATCTCGGGATCGGATGCTTCCCAATTCCAGAACGGGCTCTATCCGTCAGGGACTTGTTTGAAACCTACAAGTAATTTATATTTAATCATTTTCTTAAAACAAACTAAGCATTCCTTTTGAACAGTTACGATCCTTCGTTGACTTATGGCAAGCCAAAACCAAAGCCACCACCACCGTTCATTCCTGAATTTGTCAAGCTGGAGAAAAAAGTAAAGGCTTTATCAAAACCCGACTTTATAAATTCGTAATGGATTTTGGCTACTTCTTCCAGGTTCTGAAATTCCAGGCCTTCTACAAGGAGACAGTTTTCAATTCCCAAGAGGAGTTCTATCGTGTTCGCCCAGTGGAAATTTGGTACTACTTGGAAGACGACACGATCATGGTCAATGAACCCGTTGTCCAAGTAATAAGGCTCATGTTATTTTCAGTGGACATTGAACCATTCCATGGCTTCTTTTGATTTTAGAACTCTGGATTGATGCAAGGGAAATTCCTGAAACGTCATCGGATTCCAAAGGACGGGGCATGTCGCCCATGGCACTGGAAGGATTTGAACACGTCGCTTGATGTCTCTTTCTACGAGCGCACGTTCCGGATTGTGGACGCAGATTGCTTTACGAAACACTTTTACGAAAGTGAAGGCGTGATTATCAATCCAGGTGAAGAAATGCCAAAGGATCCCTACATCCAAAAACGCTATCAAATCATCTGCTAAAACCATTCAAATGAAATGAAATTCAAAATAGCCAATCAGTCATGTCAAAAGTACAGTAAATTGTCTTTTTATCGATGTTATCGGTGTCGCAAAATGTCAACAAAGATAAATTGTAAAATTGCACTGTTATTTATGTGTGCAATTTTTTTTTGCAAAGCCCCTTTATGCCCACCTTGTGCATTTCTGCACTTTGTGCGCCCAGACAGATGCGCAAGGGAAACCAGACGGCCGTCTCAGACACACATTCTTCACAAAGAAAAATAGCGAGGAAATCACACTCCTGTCCATTAGTGACCTGACGAGGTCAACAGGATGACCTAAGCGTACGGACCTAAGCATCCAATCAACACTAAATGGGAACAAACGGGTAAATGAACTTGCAATTAATTAATTTCCAAATGGATAAACGCCAGTTACACTCCCATTTTATATTTTCAATTTTTTTTATAGCTGAGCCTACTGTTGGGGATTCGGGAACTGGAGACACTTGACCTTACTTAACCTACCTGAGGTTATTCGCCGATCATCATGGGAGTGGGAACCATAAGTATCACCGTACTTTTGATCCTTATCAGTACTTGTACTGCAAATGCTAAAGTAAGGTGTAACTTTAAGAATAGCACTGAACCACAACCACGACTAGGGGAAGATGGACATGATGAATTTGAGGTAATGTAATTTACTGGTTTAATATTAAGAAAGAATTTTTTGAAAATGTTCATGTTTAATATGTGTAAAAATAGAACACAGAAGTCCTGTGCAATGAATATTCCTACTGTTTTGCTCATTGGAAGGAATCTAACGTCACCGGTGAAGTGGTATTTGTACAACAAGGTGAGGATTAAGAAACTGATCAACTAATTATGGCGTAGATAAAATATTTGTTTTTGTGTAATTTAGGTTGCTGGAAGGCGGCTCCACCAAAGAATTGCGACTCGAATTTGTGCTTGGCAGTTGTTTACAAGGGGTCAAAGAAATTTAGAGAGACCTTTTGCTGCTGCTCAAAGGACAACTGTAACGGGAACGTCACTTTTGACGAACAGGAACTGCCACCAGCTGCTACGTGGGAAAGTGACGACGGGTTCGAAGCAGAAAGTACTCGCAGCGGAGGGATTATGATAATTGCAATCGTGGGCTCGGCAGTTGCAATAACAGTTTTCATCGTTGTACTCACGTCACTTGCCTACATCCGGAAGAAGAAGGAACTTGCAAAGGAAAAATTTGACAACATCGAAGCTGGAGAGAAGCTCATGGACCAACCAAATGAAACTGACGATAACTGGGAAGTTCCGGATCAAGTTGTTTTGGGGCAAGAGATTGGTAAAAGCTCTATTTCCAACTCTAAAATTATCCCTTCTTTACCATAACTTTTGCTTTTATAGCTCGTGGCAAATTCGGGACTGTGTACTCTGGAATCACCGGTGGTTGTAAAGTCGCACTCAAAGTTTTTACGACGGATCAGCGAGAATTTTACGTGAATGAGCGATTCATCTACCAAACTCTTGGGGACACGACTGGAAAGAATATCCTCAAATACCACGGTAGTTTTTCATTTTTCGTGACTATACCGAATCATACTTTTTATTATTACATTAATTTATTCAGGATGGAAGGAGTTTTCAACAACTCTCAGCTCGACCAATTTGATTTTGGTTTTGGATAAAGTTGTTCCTGGAAGTCTCCGGGATTTCTTACAGTCAACGAATTTGTCTCTACCCCAAGCCATAAAATTGATGAAGGGGATTGCCAATGGGCTTTCATTTTTGCACGGAGAGAATAAGAATGGGATTGTGGTTGCTCATCGGTAAGGAATATAATAATAACAATAATATAATATAATATAACGTTTTATTTCAAACTCTAATTTTCTGATTTCTCCAGAGATTTGACTTCAAAGAATATTTTGGTTGATTCAAATTATACTGCCTACATCTCGGATTTCGGACTTTCTCTTCAAACGTGTGGTTCCAAATACTACTTTGCTGGGAAGGAGCGTCAAGCAGAATTTAATAGCTTAGCCGAAGCAGGGTAGATTTGCTATTATCAACAGTTATTAACATACATGAAAACGTAATGGAAAATTTCTATTTCCAGAACGCTGCGCTACATGGCTCCAGAGCTCTTGGAAGGTGCTGTGAACTTGAAAGACTGTGAGAATGCACTCAAACAGGTGGATATCTATGCGGTGGCTTTGCTTCTTTGGGAAATCGCACACATCTGCTCAGACATTCGACTTGGGGAGGATGTGACTTATGCGCTTCCGTACGAAGTCGAAATTGGTAAAATTACAACTTGTCAACGAAAACTGGATGATAACCTCAACCCCGTTCCGTACTTGATTTCCAGGGAAGGACATTACGATGGAGACACTGACACGTTTCGTTGTTACACGACGAGATCGTCCATCCTTCAGTCTGTGGCGTGATACAACCGTTTCCCGTGGAATTCGTGATACATTGAACGAATCTTGGGACCCTGGTAAGTTAAATACCTTAAAACGGAATTATGAGATGCGTAAAGCGTCAATGAAGTTCTCTACAGCCAATAATTCTCCCTTTACAGAGCCCGACGCTCGGCTCACAGCTCTGTGCATCGTTGAGCGACTGAATGACATAAGCCAAGTCACTTCCAACAAATCCGACTCGAATTCTACCACTCCTTTGGAAACAATGACGAGCTCTCCATGGACAGGCAGAAATAGCTGTCTCGAAAGAAATTTGCTCGATCGCTCCGAAGACAAATCTACTGAATATTTACTCACTTCAGAGAAGCACCGAAATCCGTTTTACGGGAACAACTCTACAGAAGGTGAGAGTATGGTGACAATGAACACGGATTTATCAAATGGATCTGGACTCACACCAACTGTGACAACAGTTGGCCCAACCCCAATCCCCTTCCTCCAAAATATCCGAAGAGTTTAAAGGTTATACAGCAGCTCCAGGCGTACCTACGTTTATAGTTCTGAGCCAAACTCGATCCTGCATTTCAAGTTAGCATTTCAAAAAATACTCTAACGTCTTACTGTAGATTGCAAAATGTACAGTCACACCCACACCAAAGGATTATGTTCAACAACAGTTTAGACAAACAAGTTAATTGTAAGAATTTAACCAAGCTCTAATGCATTTTGTAGCACTTCTTCCGTAGAAGTTTAAGTGTTGTTAGGTGACAATGTTTTGTCTCCGTATAAATTATAGATCTGCCACTACCTCTGCATCAAAACAGGATAAACTAAACTTATGAAATATCTTAGGGAATTAGCTGGAGAGACCAGAGACCGAAACCTAGGCTTTCAAGTTTAAGAAGACTTTAGCAAAGAATTCTTTCCTTTGGTCTCCTTCTGGCCTAAACTGCAACAAGCTTATTTGCATTTATAGTTTTAATTTCAAGTGTCATTTCGAATACCTGGAGTTGATCGAACGTTAAAAAAAAGCAATTCACTGACAAGAGCAGAAATAGTGACGGAAAAGAGCTTTAGTTTGACCTTAATTGGGGTAGGAGAGTCTAAAGGATGTGCACTGTATGAAGTTGGATACCAACTGGGTTCCAAGACTGTAAATCTGTTGTTCATTTTCAAATCAAAAGCTCCAGGTATTATTTAATTATTTTGCATTCTTCTTTTTGCCAATTTTTATTTTGACGAGAATGGGGAGAAGATTGTTGAAAGTTGGAAATGGAGTAAAAGTCTGGGGATGCAATGGTGATTTTCCATTCTAAAATCTTAAGTTAAGAAACTGAGATTCTGTCCAATGTGAAGAGTTGTCCAGAAGGCTAGTGGGAAGGAAGCAATGGAATGATGGCTGCCTAAAAAGTAAAAATTGTGATTTTTTTATTTGTGTATCTGTAAGTTTAGATCCTATTTAATGTACCTAAAATTCAAGCTGATAATAAAGATTTCAGTTAACCGAGGAGTCAAAGGAATTGCACGATTTGAGAATGTATAAGTTGAGTAGTGTGGGTTAAGTGTATTATAGCTATATAAGATTCGGAATTCTTATTTTGAGGGAGTGGAATTGACCAGCATAGTTATTTCAATATCACGAAATAATGTGTCGCTATCAGCTTGCTAATTAATTGCCAGTGTATTGACTTACGCTTGAAGATTTTTCAACAAGGTTGACAATTGAGTGCTGTCTCGGTACACAAAAAGGCCCCCGATATTTGCATAATTCACAGATTTGGAAGAGTCATCCGGGTTGTATGAGATTTCAGGCACAGGAACATCTTCTGGATGCTGCAATCGCTTCTCCAACTCCTCGATTCCTCCGCCAAGAGCCTTCAAGATTGCATGCGGGGCACAAGTATCCCAGAAATGAGTAGAATTTTTCGAAAGGACGTAGTAGTCCGCCAATCCCGTAATGACACAAAGTAGTTTATAGCCAGCACCAGGAGCCTGGACTAGGCAGAACTCAGAACGAAGCTTGTCTTTGAGTCCTTTGTCTTCAGACTCGCTCATCATAATCACACGAGGTTTTGGAGATCTTGATAATTGTTCCTGGGATGATATTTCCAGGTTTGAGACTTTGATGGCACCGACTGAAACTCCCCAGAAGTTACGACCAGTCCACCTATTGAATCAACGAAGCGTTCTAAAACAAGAATTGCATAAGACAAGAATTGTTTCCTTATTACGTGTCTGCCGTGGTTAATTTCCAGAACGGCTGATTGACAATCCCAGCTATGGAAGATCCAGTGTCAAGCAGGAAAACACCAATTAGCACCGTGACGCACTGCAAACCGCCTTCGGAGAAAATACGATTGTCCTCTTCCAATTTTTGAGTTTGAGCATCTCCCTTGATATACTCACTCGTAGCGTCTGTAAATCACAGTGCAATAAAAAAAATAAAATAGAATTCCTGAAAACCTGAATTTTATCACCCTTAATGCAATTCTTATGAATTGACTTATTACCTATCGGGTCAATCCAGATCCCCAGATTAGCATACGAGCTAATCCAATCCGTTGGGATTTTCGTGAGATCTTTATCTTCCTCTAGAGTGACGCTAGAATGGACTTGAGTAGCCAGAAGTTCCGCTGCTCTGGAGCCCTTTCCAAGAACTTTTTCCAGCATAGCCCTGGTAGCCCCTTCATCTTGCCCTACAGTGATATGCACACTTTCCCCATCGCTATTGGTGAAGATGTTCGACTCCTCTCCATAAATACGACTTCCTAGATCTGGAAACTGAAAGTAAATATTTAAAGAACAATTATTACTTTTGTATAAGCTCCAAGATGTGTTTGTTTAGCTTACAATGGAAGACACGTCGTGACGAACAGTTTCCTGGATAAGCACATCTGCCAGCGTTTTGAAATCTCTTACAACATTGTCATTCCTCTGCAACGGCTTCTTTTCCTCAATCAGTAAACTAAACAATGCCTTCTCCTTCCGAATCAGGCGTGCAATGCAGGCAGATTTTTCAGCAGCTGCTACCAGAACACGTATGAAGTCACTCATTTCATTCGATGGCGTTGTCGATAATCTAGAATACTTTTGGACTAATTAAAACGTTATAAACAGATATGGCACTGTGACCTTGACAGGATGAGGCGAAACAGAAGCCTTTTGACAGCTCATTAATTTTATTCGTAGCGAAGCGCTCTACCCGCCTGTCTCAATTCCTCACGAACCCCAGCTTTTGATGATACCCGCCCCTATGCTATTGATTCCCGAAACTAAATCTTTAAAAATGATGTTGACAAATTCATTTAATTCCTTTTGATTGGAAATTAGCAAAAATTAAATGGGTAGCATCATACCCGAATATCTAATGAGAACGACATGAACGTCGTGGACAGTCATAAAATGCAGGCATTTACACAAATCAAAACGGATAGATTAATTACTTGAACATCGTCTCGAACGATTCTATTTCTCTTGCTGCAATACCAGTCAATCTAATGTACCTTTGGCCACCAGCAAGCAAAAAAGTCACAAACACTAATGCTGCATAGGCCATGAGCAAACAAAATGACAGTAGCGTAAAACACAGTGTATAGCTTAGTTGTAGCTTATTTAGTTAATCTGAGCGAAGGAAGTTAAATTTACAAAATCAGGAAATTACCAAAGGTCATTTGATTAGTTTTGAAAGTTGAGTTGATCCAAAATTGGAGACACCTGGTTCAACAATTGCTCGCACTTTAATTAAATTATGAGTTATTATTGATTTTACCTATCGCCGGGTTGATCTAGTATTGATAGTTGCGGGTTCCTGTACACAGTATTTTCGGATATATTCCTTCACACGTTGTTGAAAAGCATTCTCATCTTTTTGATATTGGTCGGCAGCTTCGATGTTAAGAGGGTCTTCAAAGTTGAGTAAATCCTAGAAACACATTATATAATAATATTCATACAAACATCAGCCAGGCAGGCATTATCAACGAAAAAGTTTACCGTGAAGAGGGAGTTCAGGCCCCAGACAACGTCCTTCAAATGACGAGTTGGAGCCCAGCCGAGCTCATCAATTGAAGATTGACGAAGGAGTGAAAGGCATACAGCCCCGTCTTCGTTGATGTTAGGATGCCATAGCTTTGTCCGACATTTAACCGTAGGTGGCTGTAGATTGTACCAAAAATCAACCAAATCATCTAGTTATTACAATTCAACAAACTTACAGCAAAGTTGTACTCATCAGTCACAAAAACGTGAAACTTGAAAGTTCCAGTTTTCCAGAAGCCCTCGTCCGGAGTTATGGTCAATGTAAAATCGTACAACTTATCAGGGTCTTCGAAATATAGTTTGCACGACGATGGAAGCTCCTGTTGTAACTCTTGGACCTGAAATTAAAATACCAACACATTTTATCAGTTTGGTTTAGCCTTGTTATGATTTATACACAATAGAGGCCCTGGGAAAACCAATGAGTCAGATATCAGCTGATGCGCACTTCACCTAATAGATGAAGGGCCAATGTGCAATGGCAATTGACATTTACTTGTAAATCGTTAGGTTCCCTAAGTCTCTAACTGGGGTCAAAAACGTTATGTTAGAGATCTCTAAAGGGTTGGGCAGATTAGTTTGTAGGGCTACGCTAAGTTAGTTAATATAGGTTAGGGTTAGAGGTTATGCAGGTTAAGATTTTACTATGGGACACTGGGAATTTGCTCCATTGAATGAGTTAGTTTAGGTTATGACCCTTGGATTCTTCTCTAACTGACCCTGGGTTAAGCCATTACCCTTGAGACCTAGAATGGCTATTATGCTGCTACATTAGGATAATTTTCTTACCTCCTTCACCAAAAGCCGATCTCTGATAGATATTTTCTTTTGTATGACATTGTTGTTATTGTTGGATGCTTCAGTCCTTAACTTTTTGCTTAGACTCAGCATTTTAAACTGGTGACGTAATGATGTGTGAGGATAATGAGACCAAGTTTGCGATGACCCAGGTGTAGAGGGATTAGGAGTGACCTTGACCTTGCTGCGTCTGAATATTCGACACGAGAAGAAAGCGATGCTCCGAGTTCCATTCGAAGCAAAAGACTGGCACTGTACTGTTTTCACTCTCTGCTGGATACTGGGAACTAAAAATAATTCTGCGCAGGCGCACAAATTCAAAATTTTGAAGGCGCCAAGTAAGCAGAAATTGAGAACAAAAGAATCCTCTCCTGTCATCTCTGATTTTAATCAAGCGATTAATTGATTAAAACTTAATTAAGAGAATGACTGACATGGAGGACTTTGACTGGCCTGATCAGTACAATTTCCCACCTTTCTTTACGTAAGTCACATGTTTCATTATAATATACAACTGTAGATGAAATACATATGAAATACATTACATGTTTTATGTTTAGATTACAACCGAACGAAGTAACCCGAGGTCACCAGCTCAAAGGATGGTCACACTTGATCCTCAGCTTTTGTCAGGCCAAGAGGATCTTCGTCCTAGAGAAGGCAAGGACCGACATTCCACTCTTTTCGAACAAAATGATCAAGAGACAGCTGTCTGCCGAGGGCCTGGAAAATATCCTGGATGATATGAACTCAAAAGGAACTATAGAATGGATGGATAAGAAGAAGGAGAGGTAATAACTAAATGCTGTTTTGATTGCTATACTTTTTAGTGAAAATTATTCTACTTTTAGGTGCTTTGTATACTGGCACAGTCCTGAGGAATGGGGAGAAATGATATACGACTGGGCAAAGACAAACGGACTGGTGAACACGGTCGAAACATTCTTTGAATTGTTAAACGCTGATACTGAATTCAAAGGTATGGACATGCCTTTGCTCCTTAGGAGCCTCAGAACCCTACACAAGTCTGGGAGAGCGGAAGTCATAGGTGAAGACGGAGTTAAATTTTTCTAAATAAATGCAAACACGTCATAAGTGACGCATGTCCATGTAACTAATGAGGTTTACAACTAATCCATCTTAAGACTAGTTGAGACTATGAATCCTTTAGTTGAGAAACTGCAACTTGATTCTTGCAAGGTCAGCGGCGATATACTACTTGTGTAATATTTTTTGTCGACTAGACTGGGATATCTCGTTGGTACTTTGCCCGCACCCTCCGTCGTCGCGTAAAACGGAATAGTGCTAATCACACAGTTGTCGACCTTGGCTTAAGTTGGTGTCGATCAAATTCCCTTGTACGGCCTCTGAAATCAACCATCCATATCACACGTGTGCTTCAATGTCTAGCGATCACTGGAGTGATTTTGATTACAAGGGGTCCGGGGATCAACTTGTGCTATCTTTGGGCACCGGTCGGCTTATCTTTTGTGCATTAAGCACTAAGTACATTCGTCCACACTTCATACGATCGCCAGTATAAATAGCGATGGAGGTTGCTGCTAAATCTTCACTTCACTTCCCGCAGCAGTCTAACCAAAAGTTAGCAGCCACCAAGGATTAATATGTCACTTCAAGGTTCAGAGGCGCCTTTGCGATGGGGTATCATCTCTGCAGGAGCAATTTCTCATGACTTCGTTGCAGCATGCCATGCCTATCTTTCGCCGAAGGAACATGAAATCGTAGGAGTTGCAGCGAGAAGTCGAGATTCAGCGCAGAAATTCGCTGATGAGCACAACATCCCTCAAGTGTTTGACTCGTACGAAGACTTGACCAAGAGTCAAGATATCGGTGAGTGGATGCGGAAATCATTCGTGTTTGAAAGCGTCACAGCTCATCTTCATCAACTCATTTCTTCATTTCATTTTTTAGATATTGTGTATATCGGAGCCGTTCATCCTGCGCATCTTTCACTGGGCAAGATGGCCCTGGACAATGGAAAGCACGTCCTCTGCGAGAAGCCACTATGTGTCAACATCGCCGAAACAAAGGAGCTGATCAACTACGCCCGTGAGAAGAAACTATTCCTCATGGAGGTAAGGCGATTAATGATTAATGATGAAATGATTAAAGAAACAGTTGCTAAATGAGTCTGTTCTTTCAGGCTTATTGGTCTCGCTTTTTCCCCGCTTACTACCAACTTCGAGAAGAACTCAAGAAGGGCACAATCGGCCGTGTTTACCAGGTCACCTGTGGCATTGGTTGCACTTTCGAGGGAAACTGGAGACTGTATGTCAAAAATACTTCGTATGATTTTAACTCCTGATGCTAACTGTTTATTATATTTTCAGCTGGAATAAAGAAGTCTGCGCTGGAAGCGTCCTTGATATTGGAAGCTACCCGGTTCAGTTTGCCAGCCAAGCTTTTGGCGGAGAACGCCCGGAGAAGATCATAGCCGGCGGTCATATCAATGAACACGGAGTCGATGAAAGCTCCAGTTCAACTCTGATCTATTCCAATGGCCGCACGGCGACGCTTCAAACTCATTGTCTAGTCGAATTTCCAAATGATGCTATCATCGTTGGAACCAAGGGTACCATTAGGGTAAATTACTTTCATCCTTAATTTCATGGGATCATTTTGTAATTTTAAAAATTCTTTTATTTAGGTCGGACCTAAATTCTGGTCACCAACCAAACTGATCACCCCGGAAAAAACTTACGAGTATGAACTCCCGAAAACTGACAAGAAACTCTTTTTTCCTAATTCCAACGGATTGGCCTACCAGTGCGACGAAGTTAGACGCTGCATCAAAGAAGGTAAATTAGGCTAACAAGCGGTATTAACTTTACTCCTATTTTTTACATGTTGCTAAAATATTATAATTATATTCGTAGGTCTGCTCGAGAGCCCTATTGTGAGTCACGAAGAAAGCACCGTAATGGCGGAAATGAGAGAAGGAATCCGGAAACAAATCGGCGTCTTTTATCCCCAAGATTCTCTATAATTTTTTTTTATTTAATCAATACTAAATTCGTCGAAATAAATGTGACAAAAAATGTGTCGATAATCTTATAAGGTTTTCGGACTTGGCGTCTTGGTCCGCTGGCAAGACTTTCCCCTGCTAAATTCGGGGTTGTTCCGTCGAGATTTTCCGGAAGAATACCGAGCTGTCACTGACATTTCTTGAAAAAATCGAACCAACACCAAAGGTTAGGGTTCCTTATTCATACGCTTTTACTGTTCAAATTCTTAATTGTAATAGTGCTCAAGTCCAACTAAAAGACAAGGCCTTTAAGAGATAGTGGTGTTAAGAGGGTGGAAAGTGTCGTTATTGACAAACAAGCGTCATCATCAATATGAATGAAAATAATAGCAAAAAGAGCCGCCCTAAATCACAAATTATGATGCCTAATAGTACATCACCGCTTCCGTCGCACAGCCGTAAGAACGGGAGCAGTGACTCTTTGCCTAATCATCGCTATGAAAATGAATGGGAGGTCAGATCTGTAAGTAATAAACTTTGTGCGTCGGTTCAATGTACTTTTGGTATCAACAATCTGTTTCTTCCTTTCAGAAAGAATTGTCTGAAGCAAAAGCTCGTGTTGCTCAAATGGAGAAAACTATGCGGTGGTGGTCAGACTGCACGGACAACTGGCGAAAGAAATGGTCAGAGGTCAAGACGGAGCGGAATGAGCTGAGAAAGGAGCTCCGAATCACAAAGACTTCACTCGACAAATTGCTAAAGCAGTTGGCACCGCGTCAACATCAGGACGTTGGGATTGACTCCACTCGAGATTCAAAGAATAATGGATTCGCCATTTACAGCAATTCGCAAGCGGCGTTGGCATTGTCAGTTCCAGGCTGCAGCAAAATTCCATATCAGCACAAACTGATTCCTTCCCATTTTGAAAGTAACAAACTTACTGGTCAGTATTCACAACTTCCGATGTCAAGGAAGAATGCTCAAACGCAAACGTCGGCCCTAAGCAGTAGTCAGTTGTCAGTCATTGACAAAGAAATCGTAGGCCTCCTCGAAGAAAAAGTTGCTCATTTGACTTCAAAACTGGATGAAGTCAATCGAAGGTTGATGCTGGAAAGAGAGTGAGTTCGATACCATTTAATCTTAGCAATTGCAATATCACATTTTATAATTTCCTGTTTGCAGTGAGAAAGCTCATCTCCATTTGACGATTGAAAGACTCCGACGGGATTTGAGTGACCTCCATGAACTGTACGATAGTCTGAAGAAAGAGCTCTGTGACATGAATGGAAAGGAATTTACTGAAAGCGAAGTAGAAAGCTATGCCGAAGACGATGGGGAGGAAGCGAGGCTCATTGAACAATTAAATCATGACGGAGGTGAAGAGCTTGAGGATGATGATTTTGACGCAGAAATTGAAACTGAGGAAGTTGACAAACACACGCCAACAGCAGAGGCCCAGACTTCCCAATCTCTGGAGAAAATTGCTCAAGAAATTGCAAGTTCAGATTCCCAAGCTGAAATTCATGACAATCTTAGTGAAGCAGAAAAGGAGATGAAGTCCATCGGCAGTAGCCACGAGGAAACAGAAATATCTGAAGAACTCCAAACTGATACTTCAAGCAAAAATGATTTGGCTTCCTCAATTCAAGTTGAGATTGCTGAAGTTCATAAGAAACTTGATCTCAAAACATTCATCAGCGATGTCACAGAATTGGTCGGGAGTATGCATGAAAACCTCGTCGAAAACGTGGAACCGTGTAACGACGATGCAGCAACGGATAAGGAAAAAAAGACTGAAATAATCTTAGCGAATGAGACGCAGGCCCAAGTTGTCGCCGAAGCCACGCCTGATTCCACCGTATCAAACGGCGAAGACGGCACTCTTGGTAATATTGGTGACCCATTGGATCCATCAGGGGAAACTACGAAATCAACTAATCTTGATATCCCAAGTCATACAAACATCCAAAAAGATGGCAAGCAAACTCAAGAAAGCAAGTCGACGAAAGCGACAACCGAAAAGAAACAAAGCACCGAAAAATTGAACGGTCATACAGTGAATTGAATAATATGGTCAAGGTTCCACAACCATATCTCATCAAGACAAAGTTTTCTACGGCTTCAGTACTTTTAAATTCTGCACAAAAACTTTCTTCTAGTCAATTCACTTTTAAACCAAGCTTTTCGCCTGTAAACATTTTTATGGTGATACTTAAAACCGCTAAATGTAAAACGCAATTAAAGCTTGAAAGCTTTTTCCTTTAGGAATGTCAAAAGGGTAAATGGGGATGTCAATATCCTTTAAGATTGGAGAATGTCTGCAAATGCGGAAGTGGAAAGTCCACGTGTTCGGAAGTTCCGAATGTCACGGACCCTTAAAATAGACTTTCTATAGTTATAGCAGTGTCACCAAAGGCGCAATTAAGGGCATATGGCCGAACCACGAAACCGGCTACGAAAGCAATGTCCAAGTCACCCAGCGTCACCATTCCTCATCCTTCAACCCCTTCCGCTACTCTTCAAAGTGACCAGACCGGCTGGCACGCGACTAATGTCGCACAAGGGGTTTGTAAGTGCTTACGCACACGTTTGTGTAAGGCTCAGCTTACCAATGCACACATGTAAGCAAAAAGCACTGATTTTTTGCCTTTGGGTTCTGGTCCAGTGAAATCCTGTGTTCAAGATTAAGACAAACAAGCAACACATGGTTCCTTCCCAGGAGTTTGAGAAAAGAAAATAACTTGAAGGGAGAGAGGGTTGGAAAGATGCAAAGATTATTTGCTTCCTGCTCTGCCATTGGTGCATCAGGCTCTTGTTTAGGTAAAAACGTTTGGATGTTTGAATACAGGAGGATGTGAATTGTAGGTGGTTTCAACTTCCGATGACACTGGCCTGTCAGCTCTTCTCAATGAACTGGAATGAATTGCAAACAAAGCGTCCTGCCCCAGACTCTGGGTTTCGTGTCTGCTTCCTCCGGAGTGACGAATATTTATTTGGATAGGGTGCTGCTGAGGATGCAGGGAGCAGTACATCAATTCGGACGGAAGGATTATTTGGATGATCCCGTCGCTTCCTTTAACGACATGTGCACATGATTCTGGTGCTGGAGCAGTTGTTTATAGCTACGCTAAGTCGAACAAGTTTCATTCATAACCACCGCAGTGGTGGTGGCTCATTCAATTCATCTTCAGCCCTTCCACCGTTCACTCTAAAAGATCCTTTCCATCGAAGCAATGAGGCAGGAAGTGAGCCGCATTCCCTAGGCGGTGTGACTCTGACACCGATGATCTCAAAAATATTTGTTTGCATTCAGGATGAGACAAACCTTGTAAATGGAATCAGTTGTGGGTGCGAAGTTGAAATGAGACTTCGCCATTCCCAGAGAAAGCGCAGGGCGGATAGGAATTCCTTTATGGTTCCGGTGTGACGACACTTGGCTTAAGGCTTGTGTCCATCTTAAGTCAGATTATGACATCCGAAAGATCGAAAAGGGCTACATCGGATGAACATGATGACGTGAAGACAAGAGCAGATGTGTGGTCTTCGGAGGGGATGCCCAGGAAGTTTATACCAATTCAAGGATCGACCTTTCCTCCATAGATATTCTATCTTCAATATTTTCAAAAAAGGAACCTTGCATCAATGAATCAGAAATGTTCTTGCTTCCTGAAATTCAAAACTGCTCAATGGATTCCTTTTAATATACAGATGTACGGACAAAACACCCTACGGAGATTTGGGCTCGTGGATTTAAAAATGTAACTTGCGGCGGCGATTCGCGTTTTATTAAAGTAGACTTTACACAGCGAAGGTTCGGTTTGGATTTGGTTAAAAATTCTGAGGTCAATATTCTCAGAATCTAAATTTCCTCGGCATTTTCACTGACAGCAGTGTGGAATATGGCGTCATTCAAATGTTAATTGAATAACACCATGTTTCACCATAAATTATTTCTGAACAAATTTTATGAGGCTTCATATGACTCGTATTCATCATTGGCAACGACTCAAGACGGCTGGTTCGCTTTGAAAGTGTGGAGGAAGTCGACGCTTGATCTGGGCGTCGGCCAAGGAACCACTTTGAGACATCGCACAGGTGTCCCACCACCGGGGGAAAGACGCTGAAAATGAATACCAGGGAGCTTCCAACTGTCACTCCACCACGGTCCCAGTCATGCCTCTTTGAATCACGGGTTTGCAATTTACAAAGGTACACGAGGACAGACGAGGAACAGACTCACAATGGAATTCTCATGTGACAAAAGGATGTCAAGCTGTTAAAAATGACTCCCGCCCACGTCACCAGTATCACGGAGCTTTAATCACATTTTAAGAAAAGTGGTTTTACGAATTGAAATCAGAGCAACTGGCTCCTGCTGAAGACCTCATTTCCAGCTGCCAGGATCATGAAGCATCCCAAGTACTTCTCATAAATAATGCTCCGAAGGGGTTGGCATAAGTGGATAATTACTGCAAGGAAGACATCCGTAGAGGACATTTTGGAATTCGGACGGAGGGATCTGGTAGTGGTGGCGGATGCTTCCAAGCCGCTGACGTTGACTGTTCGGATTGTCAAAAATGAATCTTGTTTAACACTTCCGTTTCAGTTGGGGAGAGGCTGCTAGAGATTTGGAAAAGGTGTTTGGGGAGTGGCAGTTGGGCCTTCCCATGTGTAGAACCCCTTAAGATTCCTTCCAATCTTAAATAATAATCTGCCTGTTGCTCGAGCTGAACAAAACGAGCACAAGCCCCGCTATTCATTGGAGCTTTCTTCGAAGGAATGTTTTTGGACGGATGACGAGATGAGCTAGAGCTCTCCCCTAACAAGTTTATTTTCGGAAGCGGTGAGAAACAACTACTTGAGGAGAACAACTCGACAGTGGCTCATCATCCGGATCCGGAGTCTCTCCGCAGTTGGACGGGTCGCAGCGTCTTCCGGTTATTGTCCGAAACATGCCCAAGGCTTTCCTCCTAACCAATAAGCGATACGACCTCTACAAACTCAACATCCCTAAGATATGGAGAGACCCTCAGCAAAACACCGAAACAGACGCTGAGCGAATCTCTTATGGAAGTGCAAAAAGTAACATCTGCAGCAGGCCACTTCCATGGGGTGAAAGTGACAAAGATCACCACCGTCCTGAAAACGAGCAAGAATGGACGCTTGTCATTGACGAGGATGAGCCTGTGAATTTGTCGCTTAAAAAGTTGGATCTGTTCAACTTGACGCAGTTGGCAGAGGTATGGATTCCTTGTTTCTAAACACCCGCCACCACCTTGAGAAAAAATCTTATAATATGACTTTTAGAAGGCAAAACTTCGAAATTCATCCGAAATCAAACATTTTCAGGTGAGTCTGGCCAGAGGGAAAGCAGATGCAAGGGGTCAGCAATCGCCGACGGAGTCTTCAGGTTCCTCCATGGCTTCGTCCCTTGAAGCAGATGATGACAGGGAAGATGATGTCGCAGAATTGGGAGTGGTCACACATCTTAAATCCAATTGTAAACAAAATCCATTGGAAAACAAGAGTTCGAGCAACAACAGTGGGATCCGACATGTTTGCGTGGAATGCGGCCGGGCGTTTTCAACTTTGAGCAACTTGGCTCGACATCGCCAAACTCATCGCTCCCCCACAGATTCCTCGGCTGTCAAAAAGTGTCCGAATTGTGACAAAGTGTATGTCTCCATGCCTGCATTTTCCATGCATCTCAGGACGCATAATCAAGTAAGGCTCGACAAATTAAATGTACAAAATCAAAACTGACTTAAATAAATGTCAATATTTTAGGGTTGCAAGTGTCATTATTGCGGAAAGGGATTTTCTCGTCCATGGCTTCTACAAGGCCACATTCGCACACACACAGGTAAAAACTCAACCCCAATTCAATTCTTTTAATCTCAGTTTTAATTTTTGTTTCCAATTTTAGGCGAGAAACCGTTCAAATGCAACGTTTGTGCCAAAGCCTTTGCTGACAAGTCCAACCTCCGAGCGCATGTCCAAACTCATTCGACTGAAAAGCCGTTCAGTTGCTCCCGGTGCCAAAAAACATTTGCTCTCAAGTCATACCTTTGCAAACACATTGAGTCTTCTTGTATGCGCTCCAATCGCTGTGGTTATACTAGCAGCGGCAGTGGGAAAAATGGTTCTGATGATAATGACGATGTTTGATCCACCAAGAGTCTGCGCGGTGGCCAGAAGCAGCATCCTTGTTCCTTTGAGCCCTCGTCCTGATTTCATTCATGTCCAAAGAAATTATGAAAAGACATTAGTTAATAATCTAACGTAAAGGCCTTAATTTTTGCGTGTGAGTCAGAAACTTGTAAAAGACTAGTCGCCTTATTTTTCGTAAGCGTTATGTCAGATTAATGGCAGGGTTAAGATATCATAACGTATTTTGACCAGCAGCAACATCAATTGTTTTCCTGAGGCTGCGCATCATTTATTACCAAATCACAGTATTTTCTTGTAAAATAGAAACATAGGTTATTAGTTTTAATTTTTGACCTAAAGTTAACCATTTCTAGTTTAGTTGTTCCTATATTAGTTGCTGGTATTCCTTGACCCGTACGATCCCAAGGTCACGGGTATTTGTTGAGTGTGTTATCCTAGTCTTATAAAATGCAAATCCGGTTCATTCGATAATGCTCGCATGTGCCTACACGTCTCAATGACGTCTCGCCCCCTTCCGGGTTGAGTGTCGTAGTCAATAAAATTTTTACTTGTGTGTTTGTCTTTATTTCTTGGATTTTAGTGCATATTTTGGGGTTAAGGAAGCATATAGCTGCACAAAGTTAATTTGAACTGAGGAAATGTTGATTCTTGAATAGCCATCTCAAATGTACTCTGTTCGTTTAATCAAAATGCCAGCAAATAGATAGATGAATCCATTGACCAGCGACAATACCTAAGAAGAAAAAACGGGAACATGAAAATATCTGCCATACCATCACATAACACATACAGATAGGATAATTCTGGGTATGAACGGTTGAAACTCGCTAGGACAACGTCCGCCATGTTTCTCATAGTACGAACAGTGGTCGCCTGTTGAAAACACAGCGTAGAACATCACCCCAGTAGACAAGAGCAGGATCAACCCAGCAGTCAAATGGAAACTCATGTCCTGCAAGAATCAAATTTTCAGCTAGCGAAACAATTCTGTGCGTAATTAACAAATTCATTTACCACCGAATTTGCAAGTGATGGTTGGAGAAAGTCCAAGAGGAGAATGACCAAAAGAGCAATGGATGTGGTGAGAATGATGCTCACAATAGAGAAGAAAAATTGTTCCCGGAGGTCAGGGTACATGTAAATTCCCGTCAAAATCAGGACCACCACGCCCAACAACTTGGAAAATATTAACAACTTAAATCAGCATCTAGGAACTAGGAAGACGAATTCAGACTCTTATTTTGAACTTACAAGTGTCAAAATCCTGAGGACGCCAATGCTCCCGACGAGTCGTTGCGAATTCATGATTTGGGATCGGAAATCTCGGATTATAAAATACTTTGACTGGGTTCTTCAAGCTTGGCTGAAGATGAGGATTGATTTCTCAATACTGGCAAGTTGAATTAATGATTTGTGTGTTCTTAATGTTTGGTTTACGTATGTCCAATTAAGGAAAGGTAAGTTACCCCACCCACTTTTTGTGCGTGTGTTTTCTTCCTGAAGATCTCTGTGACCTACACGGCGTCCTTATCCGGAGGAGGTGGAGGTCTCCTTCTTCAAAGACGTGACAGCCTAGAAACGCGTCGGCTGTGGAACAACGCCAATAAAGAATTTTTCTGGTTCCAAAATACACCAATTCAATGCTCATCTGGTTTCTGGTTCTGAAAGATAAACATGGCGCATAATGA